>JAGKTI010027543.1:0-13225 GCA_018397915.1 Birgus latro | reverse complement strand
TTCTTCTTTTTCTTTTTCTCTTTTTTTTCTATTTCTTTTTCTTTCTTCTTCTTCTTCTTCTTCTACTTCTCCTTCTTCTTCTTCTTCTTCTTCTTCTTCTTCTTCTTCTTCTTCTTCTTCTCCTTCCTCCTCCTCCTCCTCCTCCTCCTCTTCTTTTTCTTTTTTCTTCTTCTCTTTCTTATCGCTGCTGTTCAACAGTCTCCGAGGATTAGCAGGGGTTTATTACTCACATCATGCCACTCAGAGGGAGAGAGGCACGTCACCCTTGCCTAAAATGTCAGTACTGAGTTGCCCGGCCCAAGGCCCCAACGATCCTGATGGGACAAAAAAGACTGAATAACAGAACAGATAGATAGGTATATGCAGTGGTAGGGAAGAAGGATGTGATTCCTGATACTCTGGAAAAAAAAAAATACATAGGTGTTGGGTAGAGCAAATGGTGCTGTAAGTACCATGGTGTGTGAATGAGTGTGTAAGCTAGTGTCAACCTGCAATGCCTTCACTGGGATGGTCTTCTGTTCGGAGATAATTAGATCCAGGGTAGTCTGCTTGCCTCTCAGCCCTAGTTCTGGGTCAGGGAACAAGGGACTTCCAATGATGACGTGTCAAAGGACAGCTGAGTTGCTTAAAGGTACGTTTGCAGAAGTGCACTGTAAGTGATTCTGGGGTGAACTGAGACTAGAGTGTGAGTCCTACCCGACAGTCCCCGATGGCTGGCCCTAAAATGAACCATGACTGAAGTAACTCTGAACAAGAAGGTGCGTATCATTCAGTGGTGTCTGACACAATGCTCCTGGCAAGATTCGAGTTTGAGATAAGTTCGAATCTTAGGTAAGCTGTGTCTTTACAGTAAACCTGGATGACGAAGAAACTAATTCTGTTCTCACTGCCCCATGTTCGCCTGTGCATGTAACCTATTTCGATTACGACCCCAAAGCATGGCCTCGGCTAGAAGGCAATATCTTGGGGAGAAAATGTCCATGCACGCACGGTATCACGTTTTCCTTACGGCTGGACATCTTTTGTAACTGATGGACTCACTTTTGTCTGATGTGTAGGAGTTGGCCAATGAGAAGCTATTCTATGAGCTAGAACGGTTGAAACAATAACTCCTGTTACTCCCATGTGATGTAGAACCAGTTTCATTACAGTGACTCCGTCCATGATTCAGAGAAAGCAAATGTGGCTCAGAGGTTCATTTGGGAGACTTGTATAACTCAGGAATTAGCAGACAGTTATGCCCTGGTTATTCCTCATAGCTAGAATTTATTTCTGGGTTTAGGGAATGTCTGCAGTTGTCCATGAATTACTTTGCACTGATGCACTCTTCTTCAATGAGAATAACCAGCCTAACTCCTCATTATTCACCAGTTCTCTCTGCACTGCCTGGTGGGCCACACCGAACACCCATTGCCATCATCAGTCGCCATCGTCATGGTCATACAGCCACCCTGGCATGAATGGACTGAAGCCTCAGGTAGCAAAGAAGGGTTAGAAAGGGTGTTTACCCGAGTCAGCGAAGAACTTTACTTCTAGGTGTTCTTAGACAGGATTTGACGAAACCCACCCCTGCCCTTCTGTGCCAGGAATAACACAAGTATAGACACAGGAGGATCTGTCCCGCACTGTGTTTTGTAGATTGATGATGATATTTGTGCGTCTGGTGACAAGTAAGTTCATTTCATATTGTCACCTTGTGTTACCAGTCATCATCATCAAGATCATCATCAACGTTATCAACACCATCTCCACCTTTTTTTTCTCTTCAGCTCCTTGCATTATTTTCTTTCACATTTTCTTCTTCTGCTTCTCCTCTCTTATCGCTTTCCTTTTCTTCATTTTACTTCTCTCGCTCTCTTCCCCTTCCTCCCCCTTTCCTACTTCTTCACTCTACCCTCTCCCATTCGCTCAGCCTTTCTCCCCTTTCTTTAAATTTTCCTCACTTCCTTCCCTACTTCCTCCTGTGTCATCTCCCTTCTTCGTTTTCCCCTTCCATCATTATCATCATCATCATCATCATTTCCCTCTCCATTCCTCCGCCTGCTCCACTTTATCATCATCATCACCACCACCACAGTCATCGTTATCGTTTCCTTCTCATATTTTTCTCCTCCTGCTTCTCCACATCATCATCATCATCATCACTACCATATTCATCCCTCTCTCTCTCTCTCTCTTTCTCTCTCTCTCTCTCTCTCTCTCTCTCTCTCTCTCTCTTTCTCTCTCTCTCTCTCTCTCTCTCTCTCTCTCTCTCTCTTCCCTGCCTTCACTGCTCCAAGAGCCTTCTGTTTCTCCTGCACAGTTTTATATTTATTTCTTTTTCCAAGCTTCCTGCCTTTTCTCCGGCTCCAAAAAAAGATACAGTGATTAAAGTACAGTATCTTTAACAAAGAGAAACTTGTAACTATTCGATCTTCTGCTGTGCTTTCGTTTGCATTGCTTCTCTGTGTACATCCTCCTCCTTTCCTCTGTAACCATTTATCTCTCTTCTTCGTCTTCCTCGTAATCATCATAACCATCATCATCAACATTTTTTTCTTCATCCTCTTACGCTGTCCCCTCATCATTGTCACCATCTTTCGTTTTTCCTCCTCTTTCTCATATCATCATCATCATCATCGTCATCATCATCATCATCCTTTTCCTATTCATCCTCCTTTTCCTCATCATTATCACCCTCTTTCTCTCCTCCTCTTCGTGTCTCCCTGGTGTCTCCTTCGTATGTACCTCTGTCTCTCCCTCACAGCCCCATACCCTCTGCCTCTACGCACAGTCACGCTTTTTTAGAAGCTGAAGCATATTTTGGAACGGCCCGGTCAGTCAGTCCCATCCTAATGATTTTCACATTAAAGGTGCTTCACTCTAGCAAAGTCCCATGTCGTGCTTCATTATGGCGATGCCTGTATGGTCCCGCATCCATCTAGGGCTTTTGTTATCGTTTTCATATTCTCAGTAACCCCTATTCTTCATCGAAAACCGCCAGCGCCTTATCTCTCGCAGTTCTCCTTCAAAGTGTTCCATATTTCATCGCAGTCCCTCTGTATATCCAAGACTCCGGTGGCCTGAGCCATGTGTGAACGACTGAGGCTCATTTCACTGGCAATGCTGTGGATATTTCTCCCACTTCCCTACTTTCTCTTTTGTTATTTCTGGATCCTACCTCGCCCAATTCTTGTTTCTCGATCTTACCTCTCCCAAGCCTTGAGCGGAAATAGCTATTTTTGTCAATAAGATTATTGTACCGTCTTATCGTATTTCCTAATCAGATTTTTCACACTAAAATGTTGAGCGCTGTTGTATTTCTTTCGTTTCTTTCTTTTTTTTCTTCCAAACGTTTCTCCAACCTAGATCAATTCCTATATTTCTTAATCAATCCGTTTCAATCTTGGCACAATATTATAGTTCCTTGGGCTAATAGCCCAAGACGCCTTTTCTTTTTCTTTATTTATTTACGCTTTTTATATGGATTTATAGAATCAACCGTCAAATTATATAAATATGCAAATTTTTATATATTCTATGCTTTTGCACATTCATTGATCATGGCAATTTGCACAGAGGCATACCAGTGTGCTACCTGTGTGACGATCATACATTCATTGGAGAGTGTTGGCAGTCTTGTTCTTTATTTATTTCCCGAATAAATCTAAGCATAATTTGTTCAAGGTTGGGTTAGAATAATATGTTTTGGTTAGGCTGGGGGGAAAGGCAAATCTTTGATGTCATGAATGAACTTAATTTGTCCATATCGTTGTTCAAACCGAGCATATCAAAATTTATGTTATACTGACTTCGTCTCTGCAACAGTGTTACCTGTAAAATGTGGCCAACAAAAAGTAACTTAGCTAGAAATAGAAGTGTCATACAATTATAAGGAGCGAACTATGAGGTGTAGTCAACGCAGTACTCTTCTCTCAGTTTTCTTCATTAGATATTAATGTCTAATGATGAACATGATGTTTTTTTATTGGTAAACCTTCTGCAGATAATACAGTATTATTCAAAATGTAATGATTGGAATTGATAATGTTTTAGATTAACATACCATTAAAAATAAAGGTTTGAGCATGAGAGTTGTATGGAATTTTTATTACTGTTCACTTTCCATCGTTAATTATTTTTGCTAAATAACGAATTTTGTATCATTTTGTATAAGAAACTAATGGCAAGATGGCAGTAAACTAGGGTATATATATATCCGGTAATACAAAACCTGACATGCTGTAAATGAATATCGTTTGGGTGAGTATAATTAAAAAGTTCATGGCTGAAAGTTGTTAACAACTATTTTTCATTTTTTGTGACTCATTTTCCTCCACTAGCTTTTGGTGAATATTAATGAACTGGGTCTCACTGTGTAGGGCAAACTGTTTCGAAGACATTAACAGGTATATTACAACACCTGATGTTTTGACATTTAATATTCCTAGGGATGAGTATAAGTAAAATCTCACTTAGTTCACGTCCTTGCACGTTGTCCACAGCAGCCACAGTCCTTTGTGTATGGGGGTGACGCAGCGAGCAAGGGTTCCACTGGTAGCACACTCCCAGCCAGTACCAGCAGGACTCAGTGGTTACAGCGCACCGGAAAAATAACGTGAAAAACGAACTAATGATAAGAAAAATATTGATAGCAATAGTATCATCATCATTCTCATCCTCTTTTCCATCTGAACTTGGGGTAAAGTAATATCCAGCAATAAGGAAAGAAGAAATACAAAGTGGGATAACTATCAATAGCATGCCCGGTGAAATGAACCACAGTCAACCACATATCATTCAGGCCCCGCAGTCCTGGCACTAGGTAATCGATGTGTGGCAAAAAGAGAAAAAGTTCAAAATAATGAGTCTTAAAGAAGTCAGCTAAAAAGAACGATGAAGTTGCTACGATAACTTAATATTTACCCACAGCCGTGTTTTGTTGATCCTCGGAGATTGACTGATTGATTGACTGATCACATGACAAGGATCTGGCAGTGTAATATCAACGGTTACACAAAATCTGAATCAAAACAAGTATTAATAAACAGAATAAATGACCAAAGTATTCGAGAGCCGAATGCGAATCGCCCGCCAGAATATGCTGTTGACCAAGTTACAAGCTAGTTAAAAACCAAACATGAAGAAAATTCGCAAAACTCTACGGAATTCAGTCACCGCGTTTCACAAAAAGCCAATCCATATTTTTTAAAAACTGGTTGACCTTTGTCAGCCATTTTGGTGACCTTGACCTTGACCCCGAGTACCCATTGTTGACCTCGTTCAAGATTTTGACCATATCTTGATACCCTGAAGATTACATGTTGATAGCTCAAGCTGTTCATGAGATATAATGGTGCTAAATGTGGGTGATAAAAACTAGTTGACCTTTGGCAACCATTTTGGAGACCTTGACCATAACCAGAGTGCCCATTTTTGAACCTGCCCAAGAGTTTGGCCATATCTTGATACCTTGAAGATTTCATGTCGGTAGCTCAAGCCGTTCATTAGATATAATGGTAACAGATACACACACACACACACACACACACAAACACACACACACACACACACAGATGCGGGCAAAAACATTATCTCTCCGCCTTACAGGCAACAACAAGAAGGAGCACTCAAAGAGTGCATTACTCTTGCCCACAAACTGATCTGAAGATCGAACATTTGACTATGACCATTGTGACGTTGACCTTCAGTCAATTGCTCTCAAGGCTTCAGTTTTACCTGACCCTTAACTCTTCCACCAAGTTTTGCTAAAATTGGATCAAAGTTGCCTGAGTTGACCTTGCTCTATGACTGACTTGACATATGACTGACTGTTCATATAATCTAATCCCTTTATCCTTGCCTTACCCTGAACCCATCCACAAAATTCGATTTGAATCGGATAAAAAATAAGTTGACTTTGCCATGTGACCTTGACTTTCGACCTACAGTTTTCGGAAACAACTAACCCCTTGACTTATCCTCAGTCCTTTCACCAAGTTTGGTCCAAATAATATCCAAATTGGTTTATATTTCTTTACACGCAGACACACGCATCAAACTCTGGCCTAAGATAATATCCACGTTGGAACCAAAGATGCTCCCATGTGAATGAAGGTCATAAGAACACAACAATACGTCAGTGTCTCAGGAAGTCTCTTGACCTTGTAGCAGCACCTCTTTGTATGGGACTGCGGCCGTAGCTCCAGCCTCGTTACTGCCGTTCCACAAACAGACTTGGTAAAGGCTAGGTGTGAAGTGCTCCTTAGCCAAACGAAGGCCTGCATGATGTAAAGAATCCAAGGTGTGTAACCAAGTAGGGGTAGCCAATGAATACACCTTAACAACGATGTCTTCCCTGACTTCCAAGCTGGAGCACTGTTGTAAGCCATAGCATTAGAATAAAGAAAATATCCATTTAACGTAGGGACTCTCATTCACTTCACAGCTGGCATAGGCTACGTTATGGGAAATCTGTAATAATGTACTGGAAAAGATGGTGGTTCACAGGCTGAGTCTGAATGCTTCCATGGCGGACATTTAAAGTGGGTGCTCGTAGTTTCATATGCATCCAAATGATCTCATCGTGTATTTTCATATCATGGTATACACAGACAGCCAGTGCAGCACTTTCACTTTCACATTCCTTCCTCCCGTTACAGACACCCCTTTCTGGCAGGTATTTTGGCAGCATGAAAAAAGGTATCTTTGGTTATAACTCTCCCTCTTACGAGAAGGTCCAGTCCAACAGTGGCCTGCCACGGATGGTGATTTGTACAAAAAATGGATGCAAAATATAAGTTCCTGAATTTAAGAAGACATTGTGAAACACCGTGTCAGATGCTGAAAATCGAGAAGCATTATATCTTAAGTCCTAATGGTTTTAATGGAACTGAATTGCTGATTCTGATACATGTATGAGGCCTGATCTTAAGCTGCACTTTCTACCATCCATTGAACTTATCTTTAAAAAAAAAAAATAATAATATGCTAACTCCGCTGCCAGATATTCATCGGTAAATACTTGCTGCATCAACATGAAGCATACTTTTTAGGAATGATATTGCCAATTTTGGTTTAAAAAAAATTATGTAGTAGTGTGCTCTGAATTACGTAACTGATGAATAAACTGAAAACAAGACAAAGGACACATCTGATGTCCGCACCCTGGAATAGTGTAAGGTGGAAAAAATTATTATTAACAGGGGAGACAGAGGGGCAAACCTCTATGAACACTGGTCCCGGTGAAGGTCTAGTAATGTGCAAAATTTCGTATGCCTACATAAAGACTATTGCGCTATCCCCCCTGGAAGATGCCTGCCTGTGGGGGACTGCCACTGGAAATCCCACCCTGCCTAAAACGTGGCCAGGGGAACATCTTGCAGTATGCAAAATTTCGTGTTATAAGGTTAAAAATTATGTAGGCTTTGGCCAGGACCCATGGGGGCCGCTCCTCTCCATCCTGGGGGTGTCCTTCGTGAGTCCCACTCTGCCCAAAACGTGGCCCCAGTAAAGATCTACCATTGCGAAAACTTTCACGTTCTTAGGTATAAAACTATGGCATTCTCCCATCCAGGAGCACTCCCCCCACCTCGCCCGTGGGGTTGGTCATCGGGTGTCCCACCCTGCTTAAAACGTGGCTGGGTTTACATTTACTAATATGAAATATCAGTGTTCTTAGGTTAAACTGTGGTTGTGCATAATGGCCTTGCTGGGACCCCTAGGGGCCGCCCTCTTCCCCGTGAGGTGCAATCCTCGGTGGTTCGTGGTCGAGGTACATATTTCGGTTCCGTATACAATTTTTGCACTGCGCACTAAGTCTGATTATCCCAGGATGATCATTCATCCATGTTTTCTTATTGTTTTACAATAACTTTAATTAATCCATCCTAACCTCACTTAACCTAACAGATTAACCTACTTGAACAACAAACTAATGCAACCTGATTCTAAGAGAACAAACCTAACCTAACCTAGACTTTCCTGAATAATAAAAAGTGCAAAAATAGTATACAGAAGGGAAATCAGCAGCCGGGGTGAACAGCTGTCAATATGCAAAATTTCATGTTCTTCGGTTAATATCTTTGGTCGTGCTTAACGACTTTCGTCAAGACCAAAGAGGGGGAGGATCCCTTGGGTCCCACCCTACCTGAAGCCTGACCCTGGTGTGAGGGGTGGGGGTCTACCATTGTGCAAAATTTCGTTTTCCTTCCATAAAGTCTGAACCCCAAGAAAGTACCGTAACTCAGTGAGTGAGGGAGGGAGGGAGGTAGGGAGAGAGTGACACAGTTAATGACAAGCACTATATTTGGCTGCCCGTGCGGCAAAATACGCAAACAGAAAGGAAACAGTTACAGCACTGTCCAGTATTACTTCTTAGTTCTCATAACATAATGACCCAGTAATTCATTTTATTTGTTTTCTGTTTTATAGCACTAACTAGCACGGGTACCCGGCGTTGCCCAGGTAAAACCCCATGATCTTTCATACCGGCATTGCCTGGGACCCTGTATAGCCACTTCCCCAGTGGACGAAGACTCCTGTGATCCCATTTTATCCAATGAACCAATGTTTCTGCTTGGGCCTACTTCCCCAGGGATATATTCCCCATGGGCCTAGTCCTGCTATGGACCTATTTTCCCATTACTTACCCACCCAACAATCCTTCCTACTCTCCCTGCTCACCAACCCACCCACCCACCTCCCCACCCACTCACACACCCATCCAGTCCATGCGCTCACCCATCCACGCTGCTGCACCACACCCACACAACCCTGCCCATCCATCCCAACTACCCTGCCCCACCACACCCACCCACCCAAACCCGACCTGCCCACCCCACCAATCCGTCCACCCATCAGGCCCACTATATATAACAATGATATGGCTGCAGAAGTATAAAAAAAATAAACTCAACCGTAATTGGCTGTTATGTTTCCACCACGTTGACCTAATTATTTCTAATTAGTTCTAATCTTGGCCATCAGCGGTGCCACTTTAACAACTACAAGGTACACACTCAAATTCATCATAAAAAGTTACCCCTGTTACAGCTGTTTGGAGAGTTCTATTTGCACCCTCCCCCCCCTTGATTTCCATAGAGGACAGACACACACACACACACACACAGACATTCTCTTTTATGTATATACGGACATCATTTGGAGTTCTGGAGTTCATAGTTCTGTATTTTCTGCAGATAAAGTTTTAGTTACTGATGCTTTGCCTATCGAATTAAAATCTAACCATTTCATTAGTAGACCATCGTTTTCTTGCTTATTTTTGCGGCTGCCAGATCATTTTATTTTATTCTGAAGAGCCCCCAGAGAGATTAGTTAATAGGATGTACTTATAACCCGTCCATTTTAAAAGATCTACCCAGAGGTTAGTTATATCGTATGGAAATAGCAAGATTGTACTGTAAAAATAAGTAATCTAATTAAAGCAGTTAAAAAGAAGTAATGGAACTGTGCATATGAGAAAGAGGTGACGGGGGGGGGAGGGAGGGGAGGGGATTGCGTGCAGACCCAAATTCTCGTCGGCTTGGTTGACTTTCTGCCTCATCCTTCTTTTCATTTCTTTTCTTTTCTGGAATACTGCAACCAGATATTCTATTCCATATTGCTTAAAGATTGTATGAATAAGATACACGAGCACAGTGACGTATCATAAGCAGAAGTGCTCATTAGCCTCCTGTACTGGGGGAAACGCGAGCCTAGGTGTGTCTGATAGTGCAGGACGAGGAAGCATATCTGAACCACCGCCATCCCACACACCCGCTGTCCTGCCACCGATTACTTTTGAGCAGAGACGTGTTGTGCGCCGCGAGCTCTTTTCACCTGGATAGGAGAGACTGGAGCCACTCCATCACCCAAAACTCGGATTCACAAACATACTTACGATCACCTGAACCTCGTAACTGCGATTTGTGTTTTATTACAGGAGTCACAAGGAGAGTCTCAGAGCCGAACCCTAATTACTAAGATCTCGACTATTAAAATAAATTATGATCAACTACCTATGTAACGGTAGTGAAACTTGGGGAGGAAATTCGTAGGCTCAAAGCTACAGAGATGATAATGATTAGATGGATGTGTAGTGCGTCCTTGAATGGAGGCGTTAGGATTTCGAATGAAGCGTTGAGATGAGGGATGAGATATGAATGTAGTAGTGATGTGATAAGAAAGGATAGGTTGCAAAGGTTTGTACATGTGGAAAGGATGTGGGATGACAGCTGGGTGAGGAGGGTGAGCAGCGTGAATGTTGAGGGAACAGTTGCGAGAGGCAGACAGAAAAAATCCTGGCATGCGGTCACAGAGTGTGACCTCAGGGGTAAGGGACTGAAAAGAGAGGCTGCAAGAGATTGAGCAGTTTATAGAGCCACCATTAGGTGAACAAGACTAACATATGCAGGCATGTCTGAGCCTTTAGAAATAAACGATTTTCAGGAAACACATGGAGCATGGAGAGTGTAAAGTCACCCTGTCTTTTTTCTCAGTAACAGTTAATCGCAGCAAGAGAGGAAAATTATCGTAAGCTATTTTTATTTAATGCATGCATGACAAGTAAAGTATAGATTCCTGCCAGATGCATTGTTCTTGTGCAGATTCAGATCATAGTCAGGAGAGAGAACTGGTCGTAAGTGTTGTTATAGTCTGGTTACCTTTTTTGCCGCGTCTTGGGAAGGCTGCTCCAAGGAGTCTGGCAGAAATTGATGTGTTTCCCAAAATACCCCAGCTTCTTCGGTCACCGCCTCTGTGACTGAAGGTAAGTTGCTTATTGATTGCCACGGTTGTTGCTGTTGTTGTTATTGTTGCAAGAGTACCATCATATTTATTGATGTAGTTGTTATTTATGTCGTTTTTTACTTACATATTATGTTTACCATTTTTCCCGTAGAAGTAATAGTTGTAGCAGCAGTAGTAGTAGTAGTTGTTGTTGTTGTTGTTGTTGTTAATTTACTCAAATGTGAGTCCATGTCGATTGTTCTGTAGATTTTGGTGTTGCCGCTGTTGTTGTTGTTGCCAACGTCGTCGTCGTTGCTGTTGTTTCCTGCGGGGAAGCCACTATGTCTCTGTCGCACACCTGGGATTCCTTTTTTTTTTTTCAGGGAAATTTGGAATGTCTGCTATTTGAGAGCTCTGAGTGATTTTCTTATGAAATACAAAGGTGCTGAGCTTGAAATTTTGAGCTGACGATGTGTCAGCTGTTGCATCAGCTGATTATTTATCATTTTTCAGTTTTGGCCATAAGGAGGCTCATAGTGACTTGCTTATGAAACACCAAGTCGCTAAATTGGCTGCAGTAGTTTCGCCGCAAGTCTATGAACATACGGTAGTTCCTTCTTGCTGTTGTTGTTGTCACCTATGCAAACGTGAATTAATACTGACCTGCACTTCCACATATTTTCTGTGGTGGTAATGTTGAAGGACTGGAAAGTGTCCAAAATAACGTAAGCGGTAGGGATACATGTTCATCTATATAATGCCTGTATAAAAGTCACACATACTAAAGAACACAAACCCCTAACGAAAATTATCCAGCTGAATACATGGTCTGTCATATATCCGCAGCTAACATTTATACCCATCAGTCTAAGGACGTCAGTGTTTAATATGTTCTTGCTGCCTCTACACGATTATACGGCAAACTTCAGGAATACCTCATGTACTGAAGGTGCTTTTGATGGTTGTGACCAACACTTTCCTTTCGAAAAGTGTCTCCAAAGGTAAAGAAGATTGTCTGTAGATGGTAAAACAAAGTGTAAAAGAAATCGTTGTATGGAAATGGTTAAGAATACAAACTTATGCATGCAAGACACACACACACACACACACACACACACACATCTCGCAAATCTGACAAACTTGTGCAAACTTTTTCAGGAGAAAATCGGATGTGGCTAAAATAAGCTTAATTCACTGACTCTCCCACACGGGCTTGCGTTTATTTTTGCCGTCTGGGTTTCATATGGTAAGTTTGTGTTAGATTTTTGTCGATTTTTGTAGGATAATTCTACAGTTAGTACTTATATGTTCCTTATATATAATACTTCTCTCTCAGATCTCCCGTGTTCTCCGTACCATCATCATTTTCATCGTCACCATCATCATCGTCATTATCCTGCTTTATTCCTACTCATCTTCATTTCTGCTCATCCCCGACTTCCCCTTCCGCTTTTTTGTCATCTTCCTGCTCTTATTCATTTTCTTCACATTCTTGTCATTAGTCTCTAATTACCAATAACCACTTACATGAAACTTCCAATAACTTCATATTTTATTTCTACATTTGCTATTCACCGATCACTATTATTTCAGTATCGTGACTGACAAGGAAAGTATCCAAATTTTCCCCCTGACAACGACATGCAGCCATTAACAATCCCGGTCCCTAAATCATGCCAGAAGCAAACACACTTGGGGTAAAAAGACCTTGCCGAAGGATTCCATGGCTGGCCAGAAAATCGAACCATTCACTGTTGTTCCTGTGATCCATAAATATTAAAGATTTTTCCTCTGTTGCAGACTCTTGTTCACCCATTAAATGCATCCTTAAGCGGAGAAAACTGCCATCTAATATGAGCTCTTCTTAACAACAGGTTATAAACAGAGATGGAAGCATTTCTCGTTCACACACAAAACGTATCAGTAAGCGGAGAAAACTGCCATCTAAATATGAACTCTTTTAAAAACTAATTATGAACAGAGAAGCAAACATTTCACACCGAAAAAGAAGGGTCAAGAGTCCAGTGTCCACAGAAACAGCAATATAACTATTAATTGTTATTTATTAACGCTGCTTGTGTACAGACAGAATAGGTGTAAGATGAAGAGAAGAATGAAGAAGTAAAGAAATGGACTATATCCAGTGTTGTTACTCAGTGACGTACGTGTTATATACAGGATGTCCAAAGAAAAGCGTTCCAAGCTTCATCAAGTAATTCTACAGATGCTGTTGTTCTATTGTCGTTGTATCCCAAACTTATCTAAACGTAAGCCAGGTGAACAAGACTCAGAAATTTCCATTCACCTCTAGTCCACAGTCCATCATTACGGGGAAAGGGGGACAGCTGAGGAACACTTGTCAAACAGGGCAGTGAAGCCGTTCGATTAGTTCAATGTGGCAGTGTGAAGGCGGCCCCCACCAGCACCATCCCTGCGCTAATTCTGAGTAATGAAACACTGACAAATTAGAAAGGGTCTAATTTTCAGCCGCTACAGAGCTTCAGTTGCTGGCGACCTC
>JAGKTI010027542.1:0-13225 GCA_018397915.1 Birgus latro | reverse complement strand
CCTGTATGTGTGTGTGTGTGTGTGTGTGTGTGTGTGTGTGTGTGTGTGTGTGTGTGTGTGTGTGTGTCAAACATTCTTGGCGTTGAGCTGGCGAAAATGCATATAGGGGATGAAGAAAAAAGCTGTTTGCCTAATTTAAGTCACAGTGAAGGTCGTCCAATTGTGCCACGTATTTACCTTCTCACGGTGGAAACATTTTTTTTTATTCCATTCCTGATAACGGCAGACGATTTTAATTTAGCTGAGAGGAAGTTATAGGAACATGAACATAAAGACGAATTCATTTTTACTCTGTCAGGCAGATGCTGGGAAGAATGCCCTGGGATGATGGGGCAAAAAAACTTTCACCTGAATTCTTGTGTTGAAATTAAGATAAGAGAAATCTGTGAGAATGTTGATGCCTGCTGTATATTTCATGAGGATTAGTAATCTTTTGCAGTGTACTGTTTTCTGTCTAATTTACTTTGGCTTAAAACTAATATCACACCGTTTTGAATCCTGAGATGTGAGAAGAAGTTATTAATATGATAGTATCACAAAGAAGTGCAATGGAAACGATGTGGAGCCGAAGTATTATCTATCCTGCCACTGGACAACAGGATAAAAGCTGAAACATTATGAAAAATTACGCCAAGTTATGGTGGACGAACTACAGCACTGAGACTTGCCTGCATTTTTGACGTACAAGATATACCTTCCTGTATATCCTCATTACGCCAAGGGTACACCTGTGCGACCCATCCTCCTTTATTGCCATTGTTGGCGAAGGTCGGAGCAGCGGGGAGAATGTTTGCCAGTCCCGGCATTGTGGTCAGCCTCGTGGGAACGCTTTATTGTCCAGTGTTAATATAGGCTGCAGGAGGGGAAGGGGAGGGTGATGAGGAAGGGGTAGAGTGATGGGGAGGGGAAGGGTGATGGGGAACGGGTAGGGTGCTGGGGAAAGGGTAGGGTGCTGGTGAGGGGTAGGATGATCGAGAGGGGGAGGGATGATGAGGAAGGGGAGGGAACGGCAGAAGGGTTAGTGGGGTGAAGAAAGCGGGTGTAAGGTGATGGAAATGGGGGCTTAGTGAGGGATAGGATGTGAATGAAGGGGGTGGAGTGAAAGGAGAGATGAACGTGGAGTGAAAGAAGAGAAGTGGTGTAAAGGATGGGGAGAATGAAGAGGGATTGAGTGAAAGAAGAGGTGTGAAGGAAGAGGGGTGAAAATAGGAGGGAGGAGTGAAGGAAGGGGTGAAAGAAGGGGGTAGAGAGAAGGATGGGGTATGAATGAAAGGGGAAGAGATGAAGGAAGAAGAGATTGAGTAATGAAAACCGGAGGAATGTGAGGGTCTTGACTGTCGCTGAGTCTGTTGGAAGGGGGATGCCCACAAGGTAACGTGTCCACAATACTCAAACAACCAAATCTTCATCATATCACTGTCTTTTTCTTCTACTACTTCTAAAACTACTACTACTACTACTGTTACTGCGACTACTACTACTACTACCTCTACTACTGCTGTCTTCCATTTCCCAGTCTGTGTCTTGTGTTTATCCTAACTCACCTGTGACTTTATCCTGTCACAGATAAATATAATTCCCGGTTGAGTAACGCTAAGCATCCCCGCAGCCGAGAGGTTCCGGTTTCGATCCCCGGGCCAGCTACGGAACCTGTAGGCAAGGTCCCTTCATACTCACCTGTCTGCACCCAGAACCGAAAAAAAAAGGAACCTGGAATGTTAATTAGACGGTTGTATGTTGTAATCTGTGGGGAATATCAAGGTGTTTTCCAGGTAACTCGCTAGGAAATCCCAAGACTATTCCCAGCAACATTGGATACTTGAAGATACTGTAAATCACCTCCGCAAATATTACAGGTTATTGCATTAGTCATCACCATCTTAAGCTGTCCATACTGAGGCCATTTTCAGTATCTAAGTGATATCAGGGGCTTGGTAGCACCTCTTCCTAAGCGATTTATTTTGCATATTACACCAGATTCTTTTCCTGTAGGCTATTCATATCGTTTTAATACTGACAGTTTGCATTCATAACATACAAAAAATACTGAGGTGTAATGTACAGAATAAATCGCAACGAATATTGTGTTGTGAAATCTCCAAAACTGAGAATCTAGAGGTGTGGACAAGACCCCCCCCCTCCCCCAGTTTTTTTTAAAGGTGATTTCTGAAACATGCGATGGCGGAAAATTGGAAAATATGTCTGACATTCCTGTATCGTTGTTTACTACGCTCTGTAATGTGGTATGCAGGCTAATTACACCATATAATTACAGGTATTTTCAGGTATTCCATAGGTGACCGTCAGAAATAAGGGGTTTGCTTACAACTTGGCACACTGTTTTAATTAATACGACCACGAATCTTTAGGCATATTCAGGACGCTATCACTTTTTCCTCACACCATCGTTCTTCCACACAACTTTTCATTCTACCAACTTCCATTCGCTCTAACGCCACCATTCTTCCATACTACCCTCCACTCAGCCATTCCCACAAACTACAGTCCACTATCCACACTAATATTCGCTAAACCATTCTTCCGTACTAGCCATTTACAATACCCCTAACTATTCATTCATAGTGCCATTCTTATACAATTCTTCCATGTTACCCAGAGTCATTCATCCATACTACTAAACCATTCTCTCATACTACCATTCAGACTCCCCACAACCATTCATCCACACTACCATTTAGGCTCCACATGACTATTCACTCTCCACACTGCCATACACACCACCAGCTACTCTACACAGCCATTCACGGTCCATACACTGTAACTCACGCCTCACCGTTCTTATTCTTGCCCTCCAGCCATTCACTCTCCCCCGTCACCCCACTAACACACAGACACGGTGACGGTAGCTGGTCCTCCTTAACGCAGCGCCAAAGAAACTCCACTGCGGTACGACAACTGCCAGCGTGACTAGAGTGTGTACGTGTGTGTGTGTACCGCTGTGTGTCTGTCAGCCCACACATGGCCGGGTTAGTCGGCTGGAGGTGGCTGGAGGAGGCCGGGAGTTGAGGCAGGAGGTGGCGTAGTAAACAAACCTCAGACGACTCCTTCATTCACGTGGATCTGTTGAAGCTTGGGAGTTGTGCTGATGGTGGAAACAGACCTACTTGTGGATGGAAGGGTGGTGGGTGTGTTCTTGCGTTACTCCTTGAAGGACAGAGGCGCCTAAGCGGTGATTTAGAAAATGTCAGATAGGCGCACCAGAGAATGAACTCTGAAATTTTGTCACCGTGAGGAATGACTATACAGTAGTTGTGAGGACCTACGAAGCCGAATGCGAACGTATGATGACAGCTGACTTGAAGGTTCTCATATATGCCATTTCGTAGCGAATTTATTTTCTGAATAATGAGTAAATGATTGTGGGAGTTGGACTGTTACTGATTGGCCTGGACGCTCCAAAGAGTGTGAACTAGAGGTGAGCATTGAAACATAACAGCATTTTATGACCACCAGTGACAGCCAGGATTTATGTGCTCGCGTGCTCGCGGCTCCAGTAAAGACTGGCGAATTCTGTGGCTTATTTAGCCTAAGGAAGTGGTAAATTGCAAGCAGATTGAATTACGTATCCGCGGCAGCAGTGAAGACATAGGAAATTAATAACTCCTTGAGCCTAAGGAGATGATACAAGTGCAAGTGAACTAAGATCATGTCTGCCACCCCTCCCGCCCGTCGCCGTGTGAACCCTGCGGTCACTGTCCGTCGAGCCCAGAGTGAGCGTCGTCAGCCGAGTCCCTGGCATCTGCCCTGGCCTCTGGGCCCTCCAGGACACATACCGAGTACCGAGCCTCCTTGGACAGGGGTAGTAGACCACCACCACACCCCCCGCACAGCCCTCATCCCCCCAGCCGTCCCGCGCATGGTTGGACACTCGCAAACTGTGCTGCGCGGTGGAGAGAGTCCAACAGGATCAGTGAGACACCTGCCTGTGGCGCCGGTGTCAGGTCTGCAGCTACCTCCCATGGCGCTCGGCACACCCCCCATGATGCTGCTGCCCCCACAAACCCTCGAGGCCAGGCTGGCGCAGGACAGACTCTCGGCCTTCCTGGCTGGAGAGACTCTACCCCATCAGCCTCGATCCATCTTGTCCTGCCCCGGTGAGTCAACCATTGTTCCCTCTTGCCTCACCGCCTCATTGTGTGGTAATGAATGTACGTCAGTCACCCCGAGAAAGCTAAGGCTAACGATAAAGGCCCACACAGGATGGCTGACAAACAGGTGAAAATACTCTAGTTCGTACTGTGTGAAGGTGAGGCATCGGAGAGTTTCATTGCAAAATCAATGTGGTCAAGGGAGACAAGTGGATGTGGAGTGCAGGTTCCCTCGTGGACTGATTAAGTAATTTATATAATTGTGTTACAGAGTCCACTGATAGTCGATGACCTTTGTAGCATCAGTTAACAGCCTTATAAAAACTGTGTGTAGATGGTTAGGTCTGTGAGATGGAGACAGGATTCTGGAATTTGAAAGATGTGTGAATGTTTGTGTGGTTCGTTTCACTTGGCGCGCTGTTATCATTCTGCCATTTCTGTGCATCCTCTTTACTTGTTTCTGGATACGACCTCATTCTGTGCTTTGATGCGAGAAGAAGCCTATGGTGACTAGGATGACCGCTCTTATATCTTAGCTCTTCACGACACTGTAGTTATGTATTTTATTGTTATCTGTAGACAGTGTTATTCTGCTTATAATAGACTTCTCTGACATGAAAGGATTAGACGTAGCCTTCATTCACCCATTTAGTACCAGGGGGGTCTCTCCTAAAATGAATATAGTCGCAAGAGATTCAAGAATAAAACCAGAATTACGTCCTCGGGCTGATAGTAAAAATTATCATAATCATCATCATTACTATCATCATCATCACTCATCATCATCCTGACCTTTTTTCGTACCTAATGTTGGAATGAGGTTGGTGGTATTCATCGACCTGATCTGGCTGATTATACCATTCTTTTTTCCCTCCTCCATCTTTCTTGCCCTCTCCAGCTTTCTTGTCTTCTCCATCTTTCTTGCCCTCTCCATCTTTCTTGTCTTTCCATCTCTTTTCATTTTTTTCCCCTCTCTGCATCTCTAATTTACACCCTCTTCCCTTCTTCTCTGTCCATTCCTTCTCTTCATCTTCTTACTTGTTCCCCATTTTCCTTTGCCATCCTTCATACACCTTCCCTTTGTCATCCTCCCTGCCTCCTCTTCCTCTTTGTTCCTTCCTTCTCCACCCTTCCTCCCTCTCTTCTTCATTCTTTCCTATCCTCCCTCCTCCCTCCTTCCTTCCACATCTATCTTCTTTATTTATTATTTCTCGGTTCCTTCTTTATTCCTATTTCTTCTCCATCCTCCCTTCTTCACCCTTCCTTCCTCACTTCTCCAAGCG
Organism: Birgus latro; assembly: GCA_018397915.1. Lineage (NCBI taxonomy): Eukaryota > Metazoa > Arthropoda > Malacostraca > Decapoda > Coenobitidae > Birgus > Birgus latro. The sequence goes on along the minus strand of JAGKTI010027542.1, from coordinate 7,833 downwards.
TCCTCCTTCCCTTCTTCACATCGGTTGCTTTTCAGTATTGTTTATCAGTTTCATCTTATCTTTTTCACTCCTTCTTCTTCTGCATCCTTCCCTCTTCACCTTTCCTCCCTCTCTCCTCCATTCTTCATCATTTCTCCATCTTCTCTCCACTTCTCATCCTCCACATCCATCTCAGTGCACGAAATCGTATTGGGTCTCGAGTTGCACATCATCTCACGTAGCAGATCTGACTACGTTGCTTTAATATTAACTATCATCATGAATCTTTGTAGTCTCAGCCACATACTTTCTTTTTTTTTCATTCTAGTATAAATTGCTTTTTTTTTTTTTTACCTGAAATAACGAGAATAATAAGTCGTGGTTGCTCAAAATTCGTCGTGCCCTAGTTATGAGGCAGGCATGAGTCTCCTTGGTTACTATTCAAATCTACTGGGCTGGAAGGGGCTAGGGATCTTTGTCAGGCTAATTCAGACCTGCTGTAGAGGTGCACAAAGATTTTGTTAACCTCTTCAGGACGAGGGTTAATTTTATATATTCTGTTCTTGCTACTGTCAGACGATTTAATTAAACCCAGGTAGGATCTCCAGTCAAGCAAGTCTCTCCAACGCTGAATAAAATCGCTAAGAGGAGGCAGAGATCTAGTAATGGGTGCAGTGAGGCTTTCTGCTAGTTAATCCCTTCAGTACATGGACGTCCCTTGTTACTGTGTACCAGACAGTTTTATGCAGCTTAGGGAAGACGTTAGATACAGGCTTCATCATCCCGTTCAATATGTTACCCTCTTTTTATATCAGTTTTATTACCTCCGAACATTTTCAGTACTAAAGAGAGAGAGAGAGAAAGACCCCACGCGGTGAAGGGATCATAATTAAATCCACTCTTTCGTCATCTCGTGAGACCTGGAATGTAAATTTTTCACTCTCGGGTGCGTATTGCATGAGCTTCTTGCGTTGGATCAGCTAATACGAGTCGCGGGTGGGAAGGAACACTCAGTCGGGCGTCAGACGTAGCCATCGCGGTGACCTGAGAGGAGGAGAACTTGGTGTTGCGCTGATAAAAGATTCTAACCTGTTTCTACGATAAAGAAGACCGCATAATACTTAACTTTAATGAACCCTCTCTCTATCTCGTATACTGTCCCCTCCGTATACTATCCCTCCATCCCATCCTCCCTTTCCCTCTTCCTCCCTCCCCTTCTCCTCACTCACATGTAACCTTCTGGTCAGTCTCTCACTCTAGATCCTCTCTTCACATGGCCAGACTTCTATTTTCACATATTTTTATTTTTCATATATTGTTGCTAAAATTTTGACTGATTTAGTCGCAGGAATGTCTGGTAGCTGTATGAGTGACTAAAAACTTATAGACATGTATCTTAAGTACAATCTAAGGTTAAGAGAGTTTATAAAAAGGGTCCCTCCTTCATATTTTAGCCTTCCTCTAGCACGAGAGCTTCAAATAGTTCACAATGCATGCACATAGGCGCAATCGAGAAACGTAAAAATTGCCAATCTCATGTATTCACTTCGAAGCGTAGGGGTCCAAGGCTAACCTAGTATACTGTATTTAAGGGTAGATGACCAGCCTACTTCCCTTGATGACATTACGTGATAGGAAGAAATTTACTTACGCCATGTTACCATCTTTGAGGGGTAGAGTCTGTGGCTAGGTTACCATAATCTAGAGTACTTAAGGGTAGATGACGAACAACATTCCCCCTGTTCACTACACTATTACCATAACGACACAACACTACATTAATCCTCACTACACTACTACCATTACTTTACATAATCGAAAGCCTCCAGTCACATCTTGGAAATTGAGACTTTGCACATGACTAGATCGTAACTCCGACTGGGCGATCTTGCCACTGGACCAGCAGGAGCGTCCGAACCGTAATATGTGAAAGACTGCGATTTGTGCAAGATTGGGATTTGTGCAAGTTCACGGCATTACCTGTGGCTGGAGTGCACGTCTCCTGCCTGCTGATGAGGTGTGCATGAGAAACAGAGAGCAAGGGGGGTGGCGTGAGAGCAAAAATGAAAGCGAAGATGGTGAGGAAAGTGAGTTGTCTCTTCCACTTAATTACCTGCGATGTATTCTTGAGTCATTCGTAGCCTTCCTGTATTACTTACCGGTATAGTTATGTATCTTCACCCTCCTCCGAGCTGTAAATGAGGAACAAAGAGGGAGGGCGTGAGAGTGATTGGAAGTGAAGATAGTGAAGATAGTTGTCTCGTCCACTCTCCTCTTGTCTCAGCTGTCCCCAAGTCACCTGTGGTCCTCCTGTTTTACTTCCCTTTATATTTCTTTTTCACCCTCCAGCACGATGTAAATGGGTGATAGAGGAAGAGTTGGAGTGATTGTGAAAACGAAGATGATGTGGGTTCTCTCGTGTCCTTGCGTCATCCGTGGGCTTCAATATTATTTCAGCTAATTTTTTTGCTTCGCTCTCCTGCACCTTGAAGATGGGAAATAAGAGGGACGGGGGGCGTGAGAGGGGTTGAAAGCAGAGATGGTGATTTGAGTGTGATCTTGTCCACCCACTCACCCACTCCTTGTTTCCCCTACCCCTGCGTCATCTTGTAGACTTCGTGTATTACCTCTAGTGATTTCGCTTCGCCTTTCTGCACACCGTAACAGGAAAAATAGAGGGGCGTGGGAGCGAACGAAAGCGAAGATGGTGATGTAGGTGGACTGACTCGTTCACTTTCTCATATTCCTGTTCTGCTTCCCGTGATTATTTTTTTTTTTTTTTTTACTGAGCACTCTTACTTACTATAAATGATGCTGGAGAGGGACGCCTTCAAGTAGTGGCACTGATATTACTGGGTTGATCCACTGTCGCTTTATGCAAACATCCCTCAGTTACTTCCCTGTCTCCTGAAAGATAGATGGTGGGGAGCGGAAGAAGGGCAATTTAAGCCTGCAGTTCATCGCGTTCACGTCGAAATCAGTGTGAGGTTTCAAGTACTCCTGCTGGTGCTCTTACTTGTTATAGATGAAAACTAGATAGATGGGGAGGTGGTACGAGAGAGAATACGAGAGCCAAGAAGGGTACTGTACCTTGCTTCGTTAATTCTTCTTCTTACCTCTAATGTCCTTGTATCATATCATCCGAAATATTTCTGTACTGCTTCTACTTATTTTCTTTTTTTTTTTGTTAGGAGATATAAGGGAGGATGGGGGTTTGGGCGAGAAAATATGCAAGCAAAAATTGTAATTATATGAGGGCTGTTTCATCCACTCATTCAAGAGTCTCAGATGTCCTTGCTTCATCTGTAGGCTTCCTGTATTACTTAGGCGTTTTTTTTTTCCCCCCCCTCCCTTGTGCACACTAATAATGATGGGGTCCCGTGTGCTGCTGCCGATCAAAGAGTCTGAGCCATAATCAAAGTTAGAAATGTAACAGCAATTGAAGAACTGTGTGCCTTTCTTAACACAATCTGAGAATTCATGTAGCTAAAAAAAAACAAAATAAACGCCACCCATCACATTCCTCTTTCCTAGTCCAAGCCGCCCTCCCTCATGTACTCTCCCACATCATCCCTTATTATATTATTTTTTTCCATGTCCGTATTCTCCAGTCGACTTGCTGTTGAACATTTCTTTTTCGTGTCCTTTTTTCACTTTCCATGTTTTCTCCATTTTTTTTCCTACTCAGAATTACTTACTAGTAGAGATACATTCACGTAAGCTCAGAAGTTATATCAGTTGACGCTCTTAGGTTCTTCCGACTAGCCTTCAGCAGAACTAGAACTGTCTTGTGTTGGCTGGATTGTAACACTAGAGTTGTCTCGACCATGAGAAGGTCAAAATAATATAAGCTGTTGCGTCAGTATTCAGCTTCTCATGGCAGGATACAAAAAGTGGGCGTTCTTTATAACGCACCTCACTCTTCCATCATCTTTGCTTCGGTATAATTACCCGTCCCCGCCCCGGAGGGGCTCGGAGACGCGTATTGTTTTCACTCGGTTTGTCTGTCTGTTCGTCTGTTAACAGCTTTCCGCGAAAACTACAGGTGCGATTTTGACTAAAATAACAGAGATGATGGGCCATGGCCTTCTGATCACCTGATTATATTTTATACCAAATTAGGCCAAGGCCTAGGCTGTAGGCCCCCAAAAAATGTTTTTTAAAAATAGTTTTTTCGCCATAACTCCTTTCAAATTTGTCATATCGAGATGAAACCAAAACCTAAAGGTGCATCTTTCAAATCTGCATCCTGTAACATGCCTCATTACATCAGAGGGTCACCCCCAACTTAACGGTAGGGGGGTCAGTGCCAGGTGGGTCGGGCCTAAAATTTCAGATGGGCATAAAATCGTAAATTTTCACCCGATATATCCCAAATTTGATGTGCGGCATCTTTGACTAGATATCCTGTTGTGTTTATACGTCAGCACTGTAATGACTGGCCGGGACGGGTTTGGTGTGCCTTGGTATCGCTTCTTGTTTCTTTAAGCTTTCAGTAGCCATTGGTTACCATATTTTACTGAATGATATGTAGCTCTTTCTTCACGTTTACGTCCTTTTGAGAGTATTGTTTTTACTACCAGACGATTTTATCCAGCTTGAGAGAATCGTCTAGTTAACGAAGGCTGTAATTATCTCCTTCATTGTAGAAAAACAATCATAAGCTGAAAAAAAATCATCCACAGAGATCAAAATAATTATTTAAAAAAAAAATCATCCTAGTGAAGGGGTTAAATTTGGATGAAAAAGTTGCTACAAACACTCTGAAGTCCCGTTCTGTCTGTCTGGTTTCTTCGTCAATAGTTTCCTATGCACAAAAAGTGGTCGCCAGCTCAGCCAGGGGATCTGTGTTTGCTTACAGTTTTGTGCGCTCACCATAACGGACGTATATATTAGGTAATTAAAGCCCCTCATTTATCTTCTTAATTAGGTTCTTAATTAGGGCTGAGGGGTTGGTGGCCGGGGTGATTAGTGACGATGGAGCTGGTGCCGGAAGGATGAATATTTGCTTGGTTACGGGTAATTAAGAAGAACGCTGCAAGACCCCCACACTGTATACTGAGAAGATTATGATGATGATGATGGGGAGGGAGGAGTGTTACCTGCGACGATGCTGAAGCTCCTTGACGCTCTGCCACGGCGGATATTAATAGTCTTCATTTACGGGCCGTGTTCTGGTGGTCTTAGCAGGGCAGTAAGCAGTCTCTTCAGTTAATTTTCTGTTTATGACGCGTTATTATTCCTTTGGATACTGTTCATGTAGATTACGTTTGCTTTACCATACGAGGCTTATCTATACATGTACAAACACACTAATTATAGGAGATGTATAGATAAATAGCCGTTGGTGCTTAGTTATATGTTTAATAGCCAAAATAGGTCATCGTTAACTTGCATGTACAGTATATAGAAACTGGAATTGCTGCTTCCTGGTTCGGGTTAGCCAGGTTAGGGGTATTTTCTAGGGGGTAGGGGTCGGGGACGTTGCGTCTGACCCCACCTTTCACGCTTCGTTCCTATGTTGCCCATGATTTGTCTGAAACGGTATCTTCACGTACAAAATTTCCCTCCTATATCTTGAAAACCATGGATTTTTTTTTTTTTTATACAGTACTGAGGTTGGAGGTTGCATCTTGCCTTTCCCCCCCTAACCCCATGTGCAGATCCTGTGTAAAAGTGCCCATACAAAATCCAGTTCTTTTATCTTGAAAACTGTGGATACTTTCTTGCTGACGCGGGGATCTGAGGCTGTGTCCCTTTACCTGAAAAAGCAATAAACAAGCAGTGGTGGTGAAGGATCGATGATAAAGGATCCCGGATTGATTACACAGTGAGCGACAGTCGGCCTTCCGTTGCCTCCCATAGTTTGTCATGTTTTGGTGACGTGTGTGGCAGGACTCAAGGACAGCAAGCCCCATACACCCGCCTTAATGCAGGAAACTGATTATGGTCGCCAGTATATCACTCCCCGTCAAGGACCATCTCAAAGCCAGCGGGTAAACGAAGGAGGGTTGTGGTGGGTTCATTTGTGATTTAGAGCGAAGATGATTGATATTGTAAAGGGAGAATAAGGTGCTGTAAATAATTTGTAACTGTCTGGAGTATATTTTTCGTGTTGCTTTACCCCTTCAGTATGAGAGTGGTGCTAGAGAGGGATGCCTTCTTAAAGTTCTGTAAATAATTTGTAACTGTCTGGAGTACATTTTTCGTGTTGCTTTACCCTTTCAGTATGGGAGTGGTGCTAGAGAGGGATGCCTTCTTGCGGTGGCACCGATATAACTGGTTGGCTCTGCTGCTCGATTATACAAACGTCCCTGAACTCCAGTCCTATCCCTTCAAAGGAGGTTGATGGACTGCAGGAGGGCAGCTTTAGTCTGCAGTCTACCGGGTTCACGTTTCAGGTGAACCTAGTCTAGTATAATGAGTCTCGTAAGGAAAAGGTGCAAGTAAAGCCCAAAAGAATAAGATTAATTGTGTCTTATTTTCTTCGGCTTGATTGGCTTTGCAACGCCTTTTTCTTACCTGTCTGATTTTGTACAGGCATCCAGGTATTCACTTTTATGTTGTCTGTACAAACTATAACGTTATTCGAATGATCCTGTAATACACAAGAGACTATTAATATGTAACATGTAAAATATCTTGCTTTGCAACAGGGACTATATTAATAAGCTTCTCTGAACCAAGACTGTGTAAAGGGAAAAAAAAGAAAAACAAAGAAAGAAAGAGACAGATAAGTAAACCTATTGTTAAGAAGGTTAAGTAACACAAGGGAAGCAAAAAAGATGCATTTGTTCAGACACTTGACTTTTTGCGTAAGAACATTAATGATTTACAACCTCGCAAAGTGAAGGGCTTTGCGAACTTCTGTCAAGCCACCCTTCCTGAATGTTTGTGGCTCTTGCAGCAGTGTGAGTAGAGACGGCAGTGTGAAGTAATGGGAAACTGTAGGGGGCAGCCTGAGGTGGTTATAGGGCAGTGTGAGGTGGTGGTGGTGCAGTGGAAATGGTGAGTGTGCGGTGGTAGTGCAGTGTAAGATGGTCACAGGACAGTGTGGGGGTAAGCCAGACACTGATCTCTCTCCCCCCCAGCGAGGCCGGATCCAGACATTCCCACGATTATTGCCTCCTGATATGTTTACGTCCACTCGCTGCCTTTCACACTTCCACCACCATAAATCACCGCCAAACAAGTTAAACTCCGCGATTTACCGTCTTTGGGAGAGAATTAGTTTCACATACCGCGCGATTTATTTACTTTGGGTGGGAGATTCGGATTAATGAGCTAATATATACTTGAGAAGCATTAGTTAGCTAGGGACCCAAAAAATTGTATTCGTAAAAAAATTATTATGTTTAGATTTTTTTTTCCTTAGCTCAAAAGATAACCGAGATGAATTATTTAGTTAAGAACGAAAAAAGTTCATTCGTTATAAAATTATTGTTAAAAATCTGGAGGCCAAGCGATTACTTAGCTAAGAACCAAACCAAAATTGTTATAGAATTATCATGGTTAAATTTCTGGAGCTGAAGAGATTACCCGATGAGAAATTTTGTGTGCCATCGGGGTAGATGTCATGCATTAAGGTAAGTGGTGGCATCTGCTGTAGAACCAGTGTCTGTCTACCTCCGTGAAAACAACTACCTCAGTGCACTAGAACTTACGAATGACAGGCAGGCAGTGTGAATCACGTTTATTTTCCCAGCTTGATGGCCAGGTTAAGTAATGGTTTCCTTTCGTCCGAGGCCGCAGCTCCTCTCCCCCTCCTGCTGTTCCACCCAAGGTCATTCTCAGGACTCAAGGTTGGTCTGGGGGGCTTTGGTGTGTTGAAGGAACTCCTCTGTTCTAACACCA
>JAGKTI010027541.1:0-13226 GCA_018397915.1 Birgus latro | reverse complement strand
AGGGTCCACAGGCCGTACTGGAGCGATTGGACATGTTAAGGTAATAAGATTGTGATCGGAGGAGCCCAACGGAGAGAAAAGATGAACAGTGTAAGCAGAAGGATTAGTTGTTAGGAAAAGGTCAAGTATGTTGGAACTCTCTCCAAGGCGGTCAGGGATACGGGTAGGGTGCTGTACAAGCTGCTCTAGGTCATTAAGGATAGAAAAGATGTAGGCTTGTTCACCAGGTGGATCAGTTATCCTGATAATGCCTCTAGGAGAGTGAGGATGAATTATCTGAGGTGTTGTATGATTTGTATGAATTCAGGACACACATCCACAGACTGTAAGAGTAAATTAAAGCTCTGTTTCAAATTTAAAAGATGTAACCATCATAGTGCTTTGTTTCCAAGGATGGTCAAGTATGGGGTTGCTAAACCCACAATTGTCAGTATGAAAGCAAATACCTCAGTACCAGTGTCGGGTACAGTTGTAATTGTAGATGTGAAAATATTGATAGAAAATGGACGTGTATCAGCATGTACTTTTTTTTTATTACACGAGTGCACAGAAAACATTCATTTCTGCTGATATTGTAAAGAAATTAAAGTTACCCATTATAGGCAAAGTAAGTTTAACCATTACAGGAATTTTAACTACTGAGGAAGCACAGTCCTTTGATTTAGTTAGACCTTGAAGACAATTTGACAGACAAAAATGCCGTATAGCAGTAGCTGTACTGGAAGAGATGGAAACAAGTATATTTATCAAAGGACTGGAGGAAACCTCTGATCATCTACAAAGGTTAGGGATAAGATTGGCTAAATATAATGTGAAATCATTTACTATGGGTCCCATAAAAATGATTATTGGGTCAGATTAATGTGGAAGATTCTTGCAAAGGACTTTCAAGAAGAATAAAAGTACAATTTTTCAAGAGTCCTGGAGCTACCCTTATTATGGGCCAGTTGCCTTTTCCAGAGAAAGCCCGAGGAGAGGCCAAATTGGTAGACTCAGTCTCCCTCACACAGTCATTGATGGTGGCTAGAATAGGTGCAGAATCAGAACCTACTCAAATAAATGACTTATTGGATGAGGAAATTGAACCTATTGATAAATTGTGGGACTTGGATACTGTGGGAAAACATCCTGAAGAACCAACCTCTGAAAAGAAAATAATTATGGATATGTACGATCAGTCTGTGGAATCTAAAGATGGAAAGTATTGAGTTAGATTTCCTTGGTAGCTAAATCATTCAAAGTTACCAACAAATTACCAGGCTGCTAAGGCTCAGTTAAATTCTCTTCTAAGAAAGTTGAGACAACCCAGAACACCTAACAATATTTGATAATATTATAAAAAATCAGTTGAATAAAATTTTTGAAGAGGTGGAATTCCCTGTTAATCATAAAGATGGACAATATTTACCACATCATGCAATAAGCAAGGATTCAGTAACAACTCCCATACGGATGGTTTTTAATTGTGCTAGTAAAGCATCCAAATGATTAGCTAGCTTAAATGATTGCCTATATTGTGGACCTACACTAAGAGAAAAGTTAGGGAATATGTTATTAACCCAATAGCTCCCAGGGTTCCTGTGTGAGTGATTCTGCTGGAAAGGTACCAGGTGTACTGCCTTCTACCTAATGGCTCACAGTCGCGGAGCTCATAGGTCCCTACCCTGGGGTTTCCTTCTTTATTAACTTTTAAAAATCCCAAGTTCTGTCCTAAACTGAGGAAACTGGGAGCAATTAGGTTAAAGGAGCTGGCAGATTTGCCAGTGCTTAACCCATTAGCTCCCAGGGTTCCTGTGTGATTGATTCCGCTAGAAAGGTACTAAGCATTTTGCCCTCCGCCTATTGGCTCACAGTTGCGAGGCTCATAGGTCCCACCCCGGGGCCCTCCTTCTTTATTAATTTTTGAAACCCTCCGGTTCCGTCCTAAATAGAGGTCACTGGGAGGAACTGGGTTAAGATTTAGATAAAAATCTAGGCTTATATAGCAGACATTAGTAAAGCTTTTCTCAGAAGAGGATTCATAGAAGAGGATAGGATACTTATAAAATTCCTCTGGCTTCAAGATCACAAAATGAGGATCATACCCCAAAATGAGGCAAACCTTCTATTTGCGTCACTTTCAAGGTGTTACCGATACAGAGACAGAAGCGTTGAAGGCTTATGAAGTAGCCAGTTCCGAATGTGAGAAGTCAAATTTGCCATTAGAGAGCTGGAATAAAAATTTACTGCATTTAACGAACAAAATACAAGAGGACTGACCTAATACTGACATTCCGAAACCTCAGTATGTATTGGGTCTTAACTGGGATACAAGGGCTGATGAAATAAGTACAAAACGAAATAAGTTCTTTGAAGTAACACTCACCAAGAGGTCCTTGTTAAGTCAGGTCTCCATGTTATTTTACCCATTAGGACTGATCAGCCCCATAGTTATTAGGAGTAAACGTTTAGTGCAAGGGACTTGGTGAGAAAAGTTGGACTGGGATATTCCCAGGCAGATAAACAGTAACGAGCAGTCACATTTCCATATATTTTGTGATGCTTCTCAGAAGGCATATGGAGCAGTAGCTGATTGTGCAACAAGAGATTACAGTAAAAGTATTAGGTCCAAAGCCAGAGCTGCACCAGTGAACCCCTACGTGCCGGTTGACATGTATAGCCAAAATGATTTGGGGTGTGGAGCATTGCCGGTTGACGTGCATAGCCGCAAGTGTCTTCTCACCACTCTTTGAACCTGCGACCGTCTTCTGTGACAACCACAGGATAGGTAGGTACCATAGGTACCCCACTGAAGCACGGCTCAGTCTGTACATGGCACTGGTAGAGCGTAGAGTGATGTCTTCCTCATCCTCCTCGTCCGATTCCATCTCCCTATGTGCAGGGCCGACACCCGCGAAAGTTCTGCCCTTATCGCCGGGGAAAGGACTCAGTGACAGTGCCATTGGTCGTGCCTTGGACGATACAGTGTCATCATGTACTCTCAGTGAGAGTACTTCTTCTGAAGAGAGAAGAAGTTATCACGTGGAAAGTGAACTCTCTCACCCCCCTACCCCTTCCCGCTCTCAGATGCTTGAAAAGGCTCGGAAACTGCTGCAGGAGGAGGGCAGGGCCTTAGACAGTGATGAGTTCTCTGAAGAAGAGGAGGTTGATGACACAGAATACTGGGCAGGTGAGCGCAGAGTTACCTGCCATTTGGGAAATAAATGCCGACAAGCGTTCTCACCGAAATTCTTACAGCCTGTTCGCCACCGTCTGGCCCTCAAATGTTCAGCATCACCTCAGCCTAGTACTTCAAGGGCCAAATCACCACAACTGAGCCCTTCAGGAGTGGAATTTTCCACACGGGCCCCACGTGGTGTGACTCAGCATGCAGTGTCTCCCCTGGGAAGACCCACGTCAGGTGAGTCATCACCCCCATACTCCCCCACCTCCCACACCTCTCTCTCTCCTTCCCTCTCACCACCTGCCTATGGGCGTGCACCCATTCAGAAAAGACGTGCTGGCCATGGAAAACGGCCTATTTTACCAGGTGTCGACAAAGTTCATACTATATGTGGGAGGAAAAGCAGAATTTGAGCCCTCTGTGCCTGTTTTCGATGAGGAAAGGGGGAGGTGTTCAGGAGGATCAGCTTCCCCAAGGCCCTGGACTATAAGCAATATTTTTAGGGCAATATTTACGACTGATATTACGCAGTACCTGGTGGATGAAATTAATTTCCGCCCGGCTATGATTGTGTGGTGGCTGCCAGCAAATGCAAGCGAATGAGGGACTGGATACCTGTGGAGGTGGGGTAGTTGTTTGTATGGCTAACCTTTACCATGTTGATGGCGCACATAAGAAAGCATTTACTCCATGATTATTGGTCGGTTGATGAACTCGTGGGCACACTTGTATTCGGTAAGTATATGGCCCATGACAGGTACCTGGCAATCCTATGGTTCCTGCATTTCAACAGAAATTATGGGGCTGCACCGAATGACAGGTTTTGGAAAAATAGACCCATCCTGACCATGCTCAATGAGTGATTTTCCGTGGGTTTCCGTCCATTTCAGAAAGTGGTTATTGACGAGTTGTTTGTGTTATTCCGGGTCAGGTTGGCATTTATTCACTATGCGCCGTCCCAGTGTCATCACTTTGGACTAAAATTCTTTGTCCTGTGTGACTGAAAAACTGGAAATGTGCTTGATATGATAGTTTATTCGGCTATGGATGTTGATATACCTTGTGACGATCCTTATGATTTCTCAGCATCAGTCGTGAAAGTGCTGTCGGAAAGGTACTTCAACAGGCACCACAATCTGTACACCAATAATTATTACACAGCCCCAGCATTGACCAAGTATTGTAGTAATTTTGTAGGTATTTGTAGAGCTTTATTAAGTTTTTTAAGTAGTAGTTGATTATTTAAGAAGATAACCTTCGTTCCCTTTGGTCATGTAATGACAGGAGGGGTAAAGATAAGTGTGGGGCTATATACAGTTTTATTCTCTTGAAAAGATTGAATTGAGTCTATCACAATGAATGAGTAGTCCGGCTTGCATCCTCTCTATCCAGAGAACCTTTCGCTTCTGTTTCTCTCCCTATTCTGCTCCCAAATTCCTCTCTTTAAGGCTGTGTTACGTGGACTGGATGTATGTCCGAATGTTCTTGTTGTGTGTGTATGTGTGTCTTCCTAAGAGCTGTCACGAGGTGCAACTCTTCATTCTTCTGAGGGAAAAGTGCAGTGATAACTTCCTGCTGGCCCTAGTGCTGAGAGGGAATGCTATGTCATTTCCTAATCTATTTGCCTGGCTCAACTTCTAGATTACATCTATGCTACTAGCCATTATTTATGATATTTTAGAGTCCTGATATCACTCGGTCACGCGCTCTGGCGAACCTACGACAGCTTGCATTAATTACACCTATTAATGCATAGTATTGATAATAATATTGTATGGACATAATATTCATGATAATATTTTACTGACACAGTAATATTCTAGAAACATAATACATTGTAAATATGTTGTACACACAATGGAGTAAATAGGATATTGTACAGGGAGTCCATAGAGTATTGTATAAGAGACATATGCATATATGCAAGAGCAGTACAATACGAATTATAGTAAGAGTTATTAATATATCTGCAATGCATTTATATGAGCTATAATAATATTGTTATAAGAATTGGATACTTGTATATTAGGAAATATTAATTTATGTGTCGTCCCATAATTTTCTTCATCTCTCTCTCTATATATATATACAGTATATTACACTATTTACATATTACACACATTTCACTCAGGGAGTCTCACTTGAATGTTCACTTTTCCTTCAGTATTATACACATTTCACTCAGGGTGTCTCACTTGAATGTTCACTCCTTCTTCAGTAAATATTGACTCCAAGTGTGCAATCCTTGCTTGCATACCAAATACAATGGAGAAGATTATAAAGATAGATGGAGCTGGGCTATACACATAATAGGGGTTGAACATACTTATAGTCAATTCTTCCCAGGGCTTCATTGTTTCTTTAATTAATTGCATAGTTTCGAATTTAGGTGAAGTCAACTGAATACTTGTGTTTATGTTTAAATTCATCTCAGGTAGTGATTGGAGGTATTTGTGTGTGTGATTAAGAATGGAATAGTGATTATTTGTAGCTAATGTGGACAAAGATGGTGTAAGTACAGCACAATAGTCAGGTGCTATATATAATCCTGATGCTGAAGAATGAGATGGTGGTGTATCTGGACAAACTATGAAAACTGTTGTGTTACGAGTGAAGTAAAAGAACTGTGAATGTCCGGTGCGCGGATGATGTATAGGTTTATCTGGAGGCAATATGAAGTTACAATGATGAATGTCATGATTCCTTATGATAGCCATTTCACAAGGGATTGTTCCAGTAGGCTGAAACGTGATAATGTACGCAGGACGAAGATGAACAGCATGTACGGATGTATGACACTTTCATTCAATCGTTGACTCACTGGCGAAAGTGACAGTGTCCTTTCTCTTTGAGACCATGAAGAGTACGGTATTGGTGTTGATGTTGATGATGACCAAGGTGTTATTATTCTTAGAAGGGAAACGGTATATTTGATAGACTGTGAACAGCTCATCTGTTATGAATGGTACACGAACTAGTACTAATCTAGGTGTTAGAGTCGCTTCTAAGTATGAACAATTTAGCATAAGGTTTCTGCCCTGGAATAAAGGCTTCAAACCATGTTTATGCATGCCTTGACATGATCTGACGTAGGTTGCGAATTGGAAATAGATTAATAGTGATTTTGCCATTACCTGCATTTGGAATACCTTTCATCGTTGCCTAAAAATGAACTCTAGTGTTGTCTAACTGGAGTAGTATTAGGTCAATATATTTCATGATTACTGAGAAGTGTCGGAAAAGTGTTAGGTTACCCTCTATGGCATTTATTTTGTCCACAGTCTGGTGAATGATACTTTCTGCCTTTCTGAGATTTTTAACAATGGTCGTCATTACTGTGTTTTGATTGTCAACTAGCTTATATTGATATGTTAATACCTGAGCTATCTTATTAAATTTGTTGATTATTTCTTGAAGATCTTCCTCTGTAGCTGATCCAAAGATATTCCCTAGAATTGCACCAACCAGGTCGAACAAACCAAGATGGGAGATCTTGGATCATGATGTGCATGAATGTCTTGGTATATTCAAGCTTCCACTTCTGCTAATTTCACGATTTCAGTCACTCGTCTATGTTATGACCTTATCGCAATTTCCTGTGTCTTCAGTGGCTTGGTGATGTTCTCTAACAACGTAGGTAATTCATACAATGCATCCAAACTGATTTCGGTACTCATGATGTCTTTCACGATTGCTGTCGAGGCTGTAGGGGCTATGAGACATCCTTGCCTTAGTATATGTTAAGGATCTAAGTGAACTGATCCTTTAGCTATATAGATGAGAATACATAGTATAAGTCCCCTCATCGTTACCTACAGAGAAATTAATATATATTGATTTTCTAATCCAGTTATGCTATGGTCGATGATAGTGATGATGTGCATTACAGCTGGCTCATGGAGAACAATAAATTGCTTGTTGTTTCACTTTTAGAAGCAGTTTAAATCGACACCTAGATCATGTAAATCCTGTATTGTAGCATTTGTAGCCACAGTTGCACCTATGTTTGTTTGTTTGATATGCGATCTTGATTTTTTTTTTTTTTGTAAGTATTGTTATCCTCTTGATCGGTTTCATAGGTATTGTTTGGTTTTTCGGCGGCATCCAGGGTTGTATAATTGCTGGCTAATTCCCTTGGGACCCGGTTTAAAAGATCAACATGAATTTGTTTTTGTTCGCCACTCGACAGTGACCTAATTACTACCTTGTTCGCTGTCTTCTTAATTACCCTATTTGGGCCTTCAAATTTCGGTGATAGTTTATTGTCTCTAGTATGAATGATACCATAGACAATGTCTCCTAAGTTGATAGTTGATTCTTTTGCCTTTTTATTGAATGACTCCATCATTTCTTCCTTGGACATCGATAATTGCTTCTTCACCCTCTTGTGTATATCCTGGAGTTTAGTATAATCATCATAGTTATATATAGGCAGATTTTAGCCTTCGAGAATTTCGTAAGGTAATTTTTTATCTGTCCCGTAGATAATGAAATGTGTTGTGTCTCCTGCAGACTTATTTATAGATCCATTAATTGATGTTTCTACTCTGGGAATCCAATCATCCCAGTTTGCATAATTTTCATTGAGAATGTGTCGTAGCACATCCAGTACATTTTTGTCTCTCTACTAACCCATTGGATGCTAGATGATAGGCTAAAACATTTCCCTTTTTTATATTGTATTGTTTGCATATTTCTTGCAAGATTTCAGAATTAAATTTACCTCCATTATCGCTTATTAGTACCTTTGGGGTCGTGAAGCAACATATTATATTATCTATGATTGTTTTTGCCGCTGTTTTTGCTGTCTTAACCTCAACTGGGGCTAAAATCACAAACCGTGAGAAATGATCTGTTGCAACGAATAGATATTGGTTACTATTGTACGATAATGGTAACTTGAGTAGGTCAACCGCGACAACGTCCCATGGTTGATGTGGCACAGGATAATTACCTACAGGGGCAGGTGATAACGTGTATCCTTTGTGTTTCACACATGACTCGCATCTGTCTGTATGATTTATATATCTTTTCGTAATGATGGCCAGTAGTATAACAGCCGGGCTTGTTTAACTGTCCTCTCTTTTCCAGGATGACCTGCATGTGGGCTATCATGTATCGTTCTCAATACTTGAGGTATCATAGCGTTAGGTACCACTAATTGTTTATTTCTTCGGTGTTGGTTGTCCTGGGTTGATCTGTATATGGCATTATTGAATACTGTGAATAATTGTTCGCGTGGTGTATGTAGCTTTGGTAAATATATGTCCTCGTCACTTTCCAATTTATTTATGACTTTGTCAGGGGGAAAATGAAATATTATATAACAGAGTATACAATGTATAGCTATGTGTGCTAGGAATGACTATCGAGTCGATTATTACGAGAGAACAGACTCGTGAAATCAAGTGGCGATTTCACTTTTATGCTGGCTTACTTCACTAATTGTCTAGAGTCGAGAATTTATAGACTTTCTCAACACTACGCAGCAGAGACTAGACGCTCAAGTAGGCTGTAATATTGTACCGTTGGCCTCTGAGAAAGTTAGTTTCTCCCCTTAACATTCAAAAATAATAATAATAATAAACAGGATCTTGGCTGAGCCAAACTCCTAGCTAGCACAACGGATTTAAAAATTAATACCAAAAGCTGGCCTAACTACCAGTCGTGATTAATATAAGGAGTTGTGCTAACGTGGAGTAGCAAAAGTGTACTAAATATGTGGTGAAATCAAACACGACTGTTACATTTAACAAAGCTCAAGAAAACGAACTGTAAATTTATTGAATACAAGAAAATAAATTTACGTTACATGAATCAATTCAAATCAAAGAAAGGGAAATGCACTAACTCAAACACTCAGACAAATAGCTAAATAACCAAAAACTTAAGCCTAGGAAAAACAAAAGAAAATACTAATCGATATGGATGAGACCGTCGCTGCTCTAGTCGATCACCAAGCTGGTGGGAGCTTCGGGAATACACGCCAATACAAGCTGAGAACTGAAATCGCTAAGAAAAGAGACCGCTCGAGCTTTGTGCACGACGCACCACACTCTCCAAGACTAAGAGACAGACTGACTGTGTTTTCGAGTGTCCGACGTGAGGAACGTGTGAAAGGGGCGTGGCCAATTAACGGCCAGGGAGGCAGAAGTGATAATTCAGAAATTATCACTCAGAGGAATGCATTGTCTGTACATAAAGACAATCAATCACGAAGGAATGACGAAAGTTTTGACAACTTGATGTGAATATAAGTACGCGAGTGGACGGTTGAGAGAATGAGCAAAATCTGTTGCAATTCAGAACTATTCGTCGCTCCCGCAAAATCAATCAATGTCACGATTTACAATACACAATTTCACGATGTAGAAAATTCGTGACAGACTTTAGACCATGTTGGATCAAATTTCTGTGCTTTCTCGATATCATCATACTTTGGGATGTTTCCCTTGAGATCTAACGTTGCAGCATGAATTGTTGTCGGGTTCCTCGATAGTGCATCAGCAACGGATTTTATTTTGCCTTGTATGTAGTGAATATGTACATTATAGCTTGCAATGGTGCATTTCCATCTTGCTCTCCTCCCAGAGAGGAGTTTTTCTTGGAACATGCCCACGATCGGTTTATGATCGGTGAATATGTGAATTTCGTAACCATATACCAAATCTCGAAACTTTTGTTATGCGAAGACCACTGCAAGTGCCTCTAAGTCTGCAGTGCAATCATTTTTCTCTGCACCTTTTTTTTTTTTTGTCTGCTGCCGAATCCGATTGGTTGATATTTTCTACAATTATCTTCTTGCATCAATACAGCTCCTAGTCCTTTAATGGGCGCATCTGTACAAATTATAATGGTTTTGTGAAACTGAAGTAGGCCAAGCAAGGTGCATTTGTAAGTTTATCTTTCAGTTAATTAAATGCTATTTTTTGTTCTTCTCCCTACTGGAATATGGTATCCTTTTTCAGTAGAGTGAATAGCGGTTGTGCTATATGAGAGAATTGGTTAATAAAGGGGCAGTAATATCCCGCTACCCCCCAAACTGTCTTACTTCGTCTATATTTCTGGGTTCTGGGAAATCCCTTACTGCCTGTATTTTGTTCTCAGACATATGAATGCCTTTGGCGTCTAGTCTGTGGACAAAGAATTTTATATCCTTAAAGCAAAATTTGCATTTAGACAGCTTAATTTTTAAACCTGCATCAGCAAGCTTTTGTAGGAGCTGGTCTAATTTCTGGATATGGTCATCTATTGTACGAGTAGCAATAACAATGTCATCTAGATAGAGAACTATTTCTTTTCCCAGCATTCCAGGCAATTCGTAATTCTTTAATTCTTGGAACGTCTCTGGTGCTGTCCTCAACCCCATTGGCATTCGTTTGTATTGGTAATGCCCTGTGTTTGTGGAGAAGGCAGTGTATTTACGTGACTCCTCATCTAAGGCTGTTTGGTAATAGCCATCAAGCAAATTGATTAAGGAAAATACATTATTTTCTGGTCCTGTATTTTGTAAGACATCACTTACGAATGGCATTAGAAACCGGTCTGGGACTGTATGGCAGTTTAGTTTACGGAGGACGAAATATAATAACATAAGGTACGCAGGCTGACACTCAGGAGAAACTTCAAGATATTTTGACAGTGGTGAAGGAGACAAGTGAAGAAAAAGGTCTGACAGTCAATGTGGATAAAACGGAAGTGATGGTAGTTAGTAAGAAGGCACAAGTCCCTAGGTGCAGTGTAAGAGTGAATGATAAGATGATTAAGCAGGTAAGAAGATTTTGCTTCTTGGGAAGCTACATTACGAAAGATGGTAGATGTAACGAAGAAGTTAAAAGAAGAATATTTGAAGCGAAGAAGGCATTTCAGAAGATGAGAAATTTACTAAGTAACAGACACCTTTCAATACGAACAAGAAGAAGAGCTGTTAAAACTTATGTCTGGTCTGTGTTGTTATATGGATGTGAAGCTTGGACTATTAGTAAAAAGATGGAGATAAAGCTGGAAGCTTTTGAAATGTGGTGCTGGCGAAGGCTTTTGAAAATTTCTTGGACAGAGAGAATATCAAATGAAGAAGTGTTAAGGAGAATGGATATCAGAAGAGAAATATTGGCACACGTGAGAGGAAGACAGATGAGATTTTTAGGACATGTTATGAGACGCGGAAAGATAGAGAACATGAGTTTAACGGGAAGAGTCCCAGGTAGTGCAGGCAAAGAGAGAAGTATATAGGTGGAATAGTAAGAACAGCGAGGGGAGGATACACGGCTGGACAACTGCTGCAAGTTGCAGAAGATAGAGAGGTGTGGCATTCCATGGTCGCCAACGTCTGCAGGGGCACGGCACTTCGGTAAGGTAAGGTACTACTGTACACATTTCTTTTGGGCACAAAAAATAATGGGGCATTCCAAGGGGAGATTGATGGCTCAGTAATACCCAGTTGTAGCATTTCTTCAACATAGTTGTTTGCAAGGGTACATTGTGATTGTGGAACTCTATAGGCAGGTACAAAAATAAGTTGTGTGTCTGGGTGCACGTTAATCTTGTGATTAATCAGGTTAGTACACCCTAATTGTTCTCCAGGTAATGCTACTGTTTTTCGATGTTTTTGTAATAAGTATAGGAGATCATTTTCTTCATTAAATTCTTCCGAGTGAACCAAATTTTCTTTTATGCTTTCTCTGACCGTAGATTTTATCTTACTTGCTGTGCCAGTTACAACTGTTTCCATTACTGGGGCAGGACATTTCTCTATATTGACTAGACAAGGCCCTTTTTCATCCGTACTTCTCCATTCATATTAATTAGGAACACTTGCGTTTGCCCATCGTTATCCACCTGACATAATGAGTTTTCTACTGACACTCCTTCCACTATACATAATTCCTCTAAGACAAGAACATTACTGTTCTTCAATTTGCTCTTAATGGTAACTTTCATGTTTGAATTATGTGGAATAACTACATCATTGGTGAGATGGGTGGGAAAGACTGATGAGTTAGTACCGTTACCCCCGTCTCTAGTCCAGGAGGGTGTGGGCGGTGGTGTGAGTGCATTTGTACACTCGTCTGTTTGTTTGTTTCTGTTTAGATGTTTAATATTTCCAAATCTTTTTGGTTCTCTACTATTGATGGGTGAGAAAGCTGATGATAATTCCTCTATGAATTCATTATCAGACTCTACTCCCTTCATTTGTGGGAGTAAAATTATTTTCTCTGTTCTCATTGTTCTTAGACCTAGCAACATATTAGCCCTTAGTGCTAAGTTTTCTGCCATATAGAAAATAGGAGAAATTGGTCTTGTAGTCTCTGTAAAACTGATGTTTAACCTTATCATGCCTTTTACTGTAATTTGTTTGCCATTTACTGCATATAAGTTTAAATCAGATTCTTCTAGGAAAGTTACTTTCTTCTTATTTCTAAAAATCCTATCTAATTCTTGTGTTATAATGAAATGTTGTGATCTTCACATACAGCTGATATCAAGATACACTCATTTCCCAACATGTCTCCTATGTGAATTTTAGACTTAGACTTGGCCATATCTATGACTGGCCTTTTTTTTTGTCGTGGCTTGTCCTTCCCCCGACTTAAAAATGGAAAACAGTTTTTCAACTCCTTTACAATTTGAGGTCGTGACCCTGGGACCTGTGATGTATACAGTATGGGTCACAACCTTGTGCGTTTTGTCTATCTTCTTTATTTTTTGATAAGGTATTCATTTTTTGTGTGTCCAGGATTCGCCCAGTAATAACATATAGTGGACCTAATCTCCCGATTGTGATCCTCGAGATGACATCCCTTACTTAGGTTTCTCTATGGCACGGCTTCTGCTAGGACTGCGCGCAAACTTTTGTGACTAGTCGCCTGTGGACTGGTGTCTGCAATCGTTGCCTTGAAGTTTGTGGTTGTTTATTCTGTCTGTTTTCGGGTCGCGACCGATTTTGTTCTTTGCTTATTCCCCCCCCCCCACAGCTGATACTCTATCTGTCATTCTCATTCTGGTCATATTTGACAGTGCTTCAGTCACCCCTGCTATGCTACAGTTCATCTCTACCTCATTC
>JAGKTI010027540.1:0-13226 GCA_018397915.1 Birgus latro | reverse complement strand
GTTGGTGGCACCCTGTCTCCTTCATACCCTCAGGAGGAAGGGGTGCCACCAACCCTAACCCTGAATGTACGATCACGCAGAAAATTTAATATAAATAGGGGAAGCCGGCCTCGTAAACCATAAGAATGGAGTTGTTGGAGTATACCAAACCGCCATGTAGTGTCGTATGCTTTCTCAAGATCAAAGAAAACGCACACCAGATGTTGCCGTCTAGCAAAGGCATCACATGCTGCAGTCTCAAGGCGAACAAGTGCATCAGTTGTTGAGCGACATTTTCTAAACCCAAACTGACATTGAGAGAGACATTCATTCCTTTCTAGGAAATACATTAGGCGTTTGTTGACCATTTTCTCAAATAGTTTGCACAAGCAGGATGTTAAGGCGATTGGTCGATACTCCAAGGGACTGTTGCCTGTCTTCCCTGGCTTCTGAAACGGTAGAACAATAGCCTCACGCCAAGAGGTGGGAAGAGAAGATTCCCTCCAGATTTTATTAAAAAGGCTGAGGAGAAAGGACAAAGCATCCTTATCCAGGTGTCGGAGCATCGCGTTAGGAATATCATCCGGCCCTGGGGAGGTGTCATGACAGAGGGAAAGAGCAGATTGGAGTTCGCAAAAAGAGAATGGGAGGTTGTAGGACTCCACACTCCCTGAACGGAAGTCCAACACCCTTGCCTCTTCTATCTCCCGTCGTCTGGCAAAAATTGGTGAGGTAGCGTCTCTTTGACTGACTGCCGCAAAGGCAGATGCAAAAATATCGGCCACAGCTGCAGGATCACCAACAGGCTCACCATTAGACATCAGCACAGGGGACCTGCCTTGATTGAACTTTCCCGAAATCTTTCGCACCCTCTTCCACACCTGAGATATTGGTGTCTTTGAGTTAACAGATGACACATATGCCATCCATGAATCCCGCTTAGCTTGTTTCAGTACTCGACGAGCCTTAGCCCGCGCCCTTCTGAACTCGACAAGATTATGCTCCGTCCTGCATCTTCGATAACGGGAGAAAGCTAACTTCTTAGCACGTACAGCAACACTGCATTCCTCATTCCACCACGGGACAGGTCGGTAGCGATACGTGCCAGAAGTTTTGGGAACAGCATGAAGGGCAGCAGAATGCAGAAGGGAGGTAAAGAATGAAACAGCCTCATCAATATGTGGAAAGTCTTCGACTGAGACATTAATAGGAATCAAAGAAGAGAAAAGGGACCAGTCTGCCTTATCCACTCTCCACCTCGGTAAACGAGAACAGGGACTAGACACTGCTGCAGTGAGAAGGATGGGAAAGTGGTCACTTCCATGGAGATCCTCCACAACCTCCCAGGTAAAGTCCAGAAGACAGTCAGGAGAGCAGATAGAGAGGTCAATAGCTGTAAATGAACCCGTTTGGGGATGAAAATGTGTAAACTCCCCAGTATTGAGCAGGGCAAGATCCTCATCCTCCAATAAGGATGCCAACAAACTCCCACGTTGGTTAGTAAAACAGTCACCCCACAAAGGGTGGCGACCATTGAAGTCCTCCAAGAGAAGAAAGGGCTTAGGTAACTGGCCAAGAAGGTTCTCAAGTTCTACCCTATTGACTGCTGTGTTAGGTGGTAAATAAATGGAACATACAGTATACCAGCGGTGGGCATACAATCGTACAGCCACACACTGGAGGTCAGACTGGAGGTGAACTGGCCAATGAGGGATGTCAGCTCTCACCAAAACAGCACTACCCCCGACAGGACCCTGGGTTGGTGTTGAGTAGAAAGAAGTGTACCCAGGTGGTGCATGGGGGGTGGCTAACCCTACAAGAGTTTCCTGGAGACATATACACATAGGGGAGCAGGTCAGGAGGGTCCGCAGCTCCTCCCAATTACCCCGCAACCCTCGACAGTTCCATTGTATTATACTGGCTGAGAATGCCATAGTACCCATAGTGAAGGAAGGATTAGGATGAGGGGCGTGACAGTTTTGCCCCCCCAGCGGGTTTGGGTTTATGCTTTGGAGGACTCTTTGGAGGAGCCCGCCCAGCACCAGGAACCCTCACCCTCTGTCGAACAGCCGAAAGTAAACGGGAGGACGAGGAAGTGAGCTGTACCACACTCTTTCTTGGAGTAGGCAGACCAGTTTGTTTGGAAGGCGGCTTGGTGGTCGCCTTTGGAGGCAGAGGACGGTCATTGCCCCCACCAGAAGCCCCAGACGTGGAAGTAGAGTCCACATGACTCGAATCATTAGAGGAGGCTGTCCCATGCTTTAAATCAGAATCATTAACGAGCTGTTTAGCAACATCCCCAGGTGGGAACTGGGCCAGATCTGATTCATCATCATCTGCTGTCATCTGGCTAGTTCCCTCAGCCTGCTGTGTAGAGGGAACAGGAGGGGTGTCGACGTAAGTGTCAACAACTGAGACCTTAGGTGGTCGGTCTTCATGATCAGAAGACTCGGAAGGACAGCGATGACGTTTGCCAAGTACAGATGAAGCCTCAGGCTTACTGGGTAAGATGGGAGGAGTTTGGGCAATGTGGACATCTGCCACCACCATTGAAGCGTGCAAGCCGTCCACCACCGAAGTGGGGGTGGAAACAATCGGCGTAGCAGTCAGGCTATCATCATGCACTCTAACAGCACTAAATGTGGGAACAGCATTCTGCTTATCACAAGTAGAAGAGCATTTAGAGGAGCCACGGCGATGCTGATCATGCACAGGAGAAACGCTAGGTGATTTGGATTTGTCTAACACCACAGAAGCATGTCGGCCCTTTGTCAGAGAAATGGGTGTAGAAACATTAGTTGAAGGCGGGTTGCCACGTGCCTGGCCAGCAACAGGAGTTTCAGCAACATCAGTCCGCACAGCACGAGAGACAGGAACAGTAGATGGCACAGGTCGAGGCTGAGTCGTAGACACAGGACGCTGCACAGATGCACTGGAGAGGACAGAGGCATAAGAAACTCCTGGCTGGAAAAATCGAGTCTGGGCTCTCTTTCTTGCCTCAGGAAAGGAAACCATGTCCTGGGTACGTATAAACAAAATCTCTTTCTCAAAAGCGTAGCGTGGACAATGTCGAGAGGAGGCAGCATGGGCACCCCCACAATGGTAGCATTTAGTGGGGGCCTGACAGTCACCATCATGAGAGGAGGAACCACAAGAAACACACACACCTGGATGGCCAGCCTGCAACCGGCGACAAGAGCGACTAACATGCCCATATCCCTGACAGTGAAAGCATCTCTTTGGGGATGGAACATAAGGCTTCACGGGAAGAGATAACCAAGCAAGTTTCACATAATCTGGCAACGTTAAACAGTCAAAGGTCAGGAAAAGTGTCGGAGTTGGTGTCAGAACACCCTCAAGCTTT
Organism: Birgus latro; assembly: GCA_018397915.1. Lineage (NCBI taxonomy): Eukaryota > Metazoa > Arthropoda > Malacostraca > Decapoda > Coenobitidae > Birgus > Birgus latro. The sequence continues at coordinate 9,883 of JAGKTI010027540.1, read as the reverse complement.
TTCTGCACCCTGTAGACGTTTACTACACCTGATGATCTTAGTTCCTCCAACAACCTAGTCTCTGAGTATCGAAGGAGTTCCTGGGAGTAGATGACTCCTCTACACTGGTTAAAGGTAGCGTGGGGTACACAGGTCATACTATTACCAGAGACAGAGGTCAGTGACTGAAGACGGGAGCTCTCTTCTGGGGAGGACACCTCAATAAGGAGGCTACCATCCCCTTGTGACGAGATAACAGATTCCCGACCACAGGCAGAAACAATGGCACGGTGCAAATCAAAAATATCAGTATCCAATACTGAACCGCCCACAGAGGGTTTCAGCACCAGGTACTTAGAAAATCTGACCTGCACTGTGCATTCCGAGCCAAACCCCAGATCCAAACCAGCCCGACGTGATTTCCTCCTTGTCCCAGTTAAACGCTGGGGCAGAGGAGGAAGGCCTGGAAAGGCTCCAGAGTGGCTATATTGGTGGCGCAGTTAGAAGAACATCCTGGGACGGAGGCCGTGTCGTCAACATTATTATTAAAATTCTCCATAGGATTATCTAAATACTTCATTCCCCCACCCCTCCACCCACCACGGAGCCCAACAAGGGGAGGTCAGTTGCCAGGGATGACACCACTGGCGACCCCAGAGGTAGTGGGAGAGTATACGCAGGTAACCACTGAAGGACCCGGGCAAGGGTGACCCCAGGACGATAGGAGCCACCAGGCCCCCCAGTGCCCACTTGACCCTAGCCAACGCATGACCAGCCGATTGACCTGGTCGGGCCCAACCAGGCCGCCCGTCTGGCCGGAATAAGGGACCAAAGAGATGTTTTGCTAGCTGCAGGGCGCACCGTACAGCATCGCTCAATCTCCAGGACTCCCGTCTCCCAGCATTACGGGACGCCACGCACGGCAAACACGTGGGGAGGCAACAGTCCAGCCCTAGATGGCAAATGGGCTGGAACTAACATCACCAGCAGGCCTCCTCCACTAGTGATGTAGGGGGTGCTTGGTCCACGAGGGCGACAGATGCCGAACCCTACAAAGGTAGGCAAGCCCCCAAAGTAGGTGGCACCGCCAACCACGTTTCAAGCCCCGCCACCACGTCAAGGTGACCCCCTGCAGCGGGGACACAAGTGAGAGTTGTACTCTACATAGGGACGAATAAAATTCATGTATAACGTCAACAACCGTGCAGGGGTAAAGAAGGCAATTAACCGGCTTAGTGCGCCTAATCTCTTGGATCCAGATGTTACAAGAAAGGTAATATGGGCTTTCCAAGATGACTCCCTAGAGAACTGAACCCCTCGTACTCCATGTTCAAAGATGATGCTGGTTTGAGTTGGGTGTTGTTAAAAATTATGAGGATATTCCTGTGGTAGATTTTGATGGGTTGAAAGCTGTAAGAAATGAGTTTAGCATTGAAAACAACAAGATTACTCTTACCCCAGTCAGAGATATGAGCCAAGTCAGATATTAAGTGTGCCATAGTCTCATCAAATGTCGGTTGAAGTAACTGCTGATATTGGCGCTGAGGGAAAGGAAGGGAATGGTGACGGGGGAGGGGGGGGAGGTCATCATAGTATGAGAGAATAGGTTTACATGTCCAGTTTAGAAGGTCATTGATAAATAGAACGAAGAGAGTTGGCTATAGGAAAGATCCCTGAGGAACACCACTACTGACAGCCCTAGGAGAAGAATGGGGGCTGTCTACAACAGCAGCAACAGAGTAACCAAAAATGATGCTAGAGATGAAGACACAGGTAGGAGGAGAGAATCTGTAAGAGAGCAGTTTGGAAATTAAAGACTTTGGAAATTAAAGACTATGCCAGACTCGATCGAAAGCCTTTGAGATAAGTAAAATAGCAAGGCTTTTCCCAATGTCCCCAAAGGAAGATGACCAGGAGTCTGACAGGAGGGTGAGACGATCGCCTTTGGAGCATCCCTGGACTAACCCATCCTGACGACTGGAAAGGTTATAATAGGAAAAGTGCTTTTTTTTTTTTTTAAGTAGATTCAAAAACTTTACAAATATCGGATCTTGACACAATTGGGCGATAGTTAGAAAGCTGGGAATGGTCACCCTTCTTTGGGACAAGCTGAATGAGGGCAAATTTCCAGCAAGAAGGAAAGATACAATTTGACAGATAAATGCAAAAGAGTTTACCTAGGCAGGGTGTAAGCACAGAAGCACAGTTCTTGAGGACTACAGGAGGGCCCCCATCAGGCCCATATGACTTATTAGTACTGAAGCCAGTGATCGCAGAAAATACCCAATTGAAGAAATTATAATGTCAGGCATGAGGAAGTCAGAAGGGAGAAATGATGGAGGAACAGCACTGGACTCGTCTAAAGTGGAAAGTGAAAAGAATATCTAAGCGAAGAGTTCCGCTTTATCAGTAGAAGAATAGCTACACAGCCATGAGGGTGGAAAAGAGGAGGGAAGAATGATGAGATAAAGTTATCAGAAGGATTTTTGGCAAGGTGCCAGAAAGAGCGGGTAGAACTCGAGTTGGAGAGTTCAGAGCATTTAGTACAAATTAAATTTTTTAGCAGGGAATAGAACAGACTTAGCGCAGTTCTAGGCAGAAAGATAAAAGAAATGGGATTCGGAGTGTGTGTTGGCTCTGGCACCTTTTGTAGACCTTTTCCTTGTTGTGGACAGCATTAGAACAAGCTTGATCAAACCATTTTTTTTCTTCATTAGTCTAAGGATATGAGAATGGAATGTATGCTTCCATGTCCGAGAGAATAACTTCCAGAACGTTCAAGGTGCACTCAGATGGCTGTCAGTCATGGAAGCAATAATCATTCCAGGAAAAATAAAGTATTGCTTGAGGACCTCTTTTTCAGCAGCTTCAATGTGCCACAACCAACTCTTCTTCGGAAGGTCCACAGGCCTTACTAGAGCAATCGGACTGGTTAAGGTGACAAGGTTGTGATAGGAGGAGCTCAACAGAAAGGAAAGATTAACAGTGTAAACAGAAGGATTAGTTGTAAGGAAAAGGTAAAATATGTTTGAGCTCTCTACAAGACAGTCAGGGATACAAGCATGGTGCTATACAAGCTGCTCTAGGTCATTAAGGAGTGAAAAAAAATGTAGACTTTTTCACCAGGTGCATCAGTGAAAGGAGAGGGGAGCCAAATGTGGTGGCGAACATTGAAATCTCCTAGAATGGAGATTTCAAAGAAAGGAGAGATTGGTAGGGTGTGTTCAATATTAGAAGTAAGATAGTCGAGAAATTTTTAATATTCATCAGAATTAATGGATAAGTAAAGAGCACAGGTATACTTAGGCAGAGAATGACAGGAAAGCCGAAGCCAGAGAGTAGGGAATTCAGAAGATTCAAGTTATATGTTGTTTAAGAAGTAACCTCTAAGCTTAATATAAATCTCAGCTTTTAGCAAGTTTCGAATACAAAATATGTTATCAGATTCACGAGGTTAATAATCTCACTACTTGCCACTTAATGTAAGGTGGAAGGAGTCTGATTTGTTTAGATTTAGTTCTGTCCAGTGTTTAACAAGGACAAAAAATGTGCAATGCAATTTGGCATAAACGAGACAACAAATAATGGAAAACAGGAGAGATTTGTTTATGGCAGACAATATCTACCTCAAACTCTCATCTAAATAGAGGGAAGGTATATGTCGACAGGGTCACCAATTTTTACCACACAGTTTCCACAATATGCACATTAGTATCATAAACCAGCTAAAACTCTTGATGGATAACAATTACTTTTCAAAATCATATGAGTAAGCTGTATGTTCACATGCATTATTACATGTTTGTGAGCGGGAGTCCCTGGATTTTATTCGCCCCCGTATGGAGTTCAACTCTCATGTGTGGGGAGGCTCCCCACATGCAGCTCATCTCAATAGGGTGGAGTCAAAGGCTTTTCGTCTCATTAACTCTCCTCCTCTTACTGATTCCCTTCAACTTTTGTCTTTTCGCCGCACTGTTGCATATTTATCTCTCTTCTATCGCTACTTCAACGGTCACTGTTCCTCTGAACTGTCTGCTTGCATCCCTCCACCTCTACGACGGGCACGTAGTACCCGTCTAGCAACAAACTCTCATCCCTTTTCTGTCCAACTCTCTAATGCAAGAGTTAACCGTTACTCCCAGTCCTTCATTTATGCAACTGGTCACCTCTGGAACTGTCTTCCTCTGTCTGTATTCCCTACTTCCTATGATCTTCAGTCTTTCAAACGCAGTGTGTCCAGGCATCTGCCTCTGGTGAGGAGATTGTAGCACCAGTCGAGCAGGGCAGTACTCTCAAAGAGGATGGAAAGCTGATGACAGGGAGAGCTGGAGCTCCCGTTTCATCAGCCCTCAGGACTTGTTCCTGACTATCCTCCTTTGCTGAACTTTTTCAGTGTCTCAGTTACACAGAGAGTAGACCAGCATGCTCTCCAATACAAGTTTCTCCAACTGTCAACACCAAACTACATACACGCTACACACTACACTTCCTTTTCAAAATTTCTTCGAAATGGCGTACAGAAATCATGCCTCGGAGTCCCCAGGGGGGGCGGACCATAAATGCCCCCACCATCCGCCCCTCTCCCGGTGACGACTCAAAGAGCTGCCTGGAACCACTTTCTGACTCACTCCTTCTTCATTTCTGTAACATTCGCGGCCTTTCCTCTAACTTTCACGCTGTCGAGCACCACCTCTTCTTCTCTAAGCCTCACCTTCTCTTTCTCACTGAGACTCAGCTGTCTGAGGCAACTGACAGCAAACCCTTTTCTGTATCCTCCTACTTTCTCTATTCTCGTTTCAAAGCCAAAGGTGGCTGTTGCGTATATGTACGCAACGATCTATCTTGCTCTCGTGTTCCTGAACTTGATTCTTCTGTATTCTCTACTCTCTGGCTTCGGCTTTCCTGTCATTCTCTGACTAAATATATCTGTGCTGTTTACTTATCTCCTAATTCTACTGGCTATCAAAAATTCTTTGACTATCTTACTTCTACAATGGAACACATTCTATCCATTTCTCCTTTCTCTGAAATCTCCATTCTAGGAGATTTCAATGTTCACCACCACCTTTGGCTCTCCTCTCCTTTCACTGATCCACCTGGTGAACAAGCCTACATCTTTTCTATCCTTAATGACCTAGAGCAGCTTGTACAGCACCCTACCTGTATCCCTGACCGCCTTGGAGGGAGTTCCAACATACTTGACCTTTTCCTAACAACTAATCCTTCTGCTACCACTGTTCTTCTTTTCTCTCCGTTGGGCTCCTCCGATCATAACCTTTTTACCTTAACATGTCCAATCGCTCCAGTACGGCCTGTGGACCCTCCAAAGAAACGCCGCCTGTGGCACTTTGGAGCTGCAGATTGGGAGGCCCTCAGGCAGTTCTTCTTTGATTTTCCATGGAATGATTATTGCTTCCTTGGCCGGGAGCCATCTGAGTGTGCCTTGCGCGTTACGGAGGTTATTCTCTCAAGAGATGGCGCTGCCAGCCAACGGTACACAACAAGCTGGCTTCGTAATTTCCTTGATTTTTGAAGTGGTACACTACACCTGCAAGCATTTTAGTGTGACACGGAACTTATAAGGTGTTCAAGGTGATATTGGGATACAAAACTGTGCTGAGTGAGCCATCTACTGCGACAGAAACACTATAACAGTAAAACCGATGGGAGAATACAAGTGACCTGAGGTCATCACAAAGTGGTTCCAGCTGTCAACCTCACCTAACATCGACGTGGAACAATGGATTTGGATACAGTCAAAGCCCTTCTTGCTACTCAAGACCACGCATATAAAGGAGCACTGGATATCATGATAAGGCAAGTACATGATGAAATCAAATCACTCAGGTCTATGGTGAGTGAGTTGAAGGGCAGCCTTGAATTTTCCCAGTGTGAGATAGATGATCTGAAGGGCTAGATTGTGAATCTAGAAAAGGAGAAAGCAGACGATAAGAAGATCATACAAGAACTGAAGAATCTAGGTAACATGAGTGCTGAGACCATATGTAATCTAAAAGACCGTTGTGATTACTTAGAAGATTACAGCAGACGTGGGAGCAGACTGCGGAGCAAGTGAAGAAGCTGTTTGCCGATAAAATGCAGCTCACCGACCTGACGCTGGAGCGGGCACATCGGGTGGGACCGAGGAAGGACCAGCGCCCCGGCCGATTGTTGCTTGCTTCACGCTATATGGGGACCGAGAGCTGGTAATGCGGAACGCTACGAAGCTTAGAGGAACACAGATCTTTGTCAACGACGACTTATGCCCTTCATCGCAAGAAAAGAGAAGAGAGCAACTTCCCTTGCTGAAGCAGGCGAGGAGTGATGGAAAAATTGCATTTTTCCGTCATACCAAGCTTATTGTAAGAGAGAAAGAAGATAGACAAGGAGGTGGTGGAGTGTTGGGTGGTGGCGCGGCACACACCGGGCTTGGAGTGGTGGGAGGCGCGTCGCACCTGCCACCCGTGGTGCAGGACGGTGCGCGGCCTGTGACTGCCGCTACTCCTGCTTCTGTCACTACCACCGCCGGTGACACTATCATCGCCACCGCCACCACTACCGCCGCCACTTTCGCTGCTGCTGCTGCTGCTGCTGTTGTCGCTCCTACGTCTGCTGGTGGTTTATCCGGCAGTGAGGGAGTGAAGCCAGCACATCAGAGACATGGCGGTGGTGGAATGATACTAAGGGATCGACCAAAGAAGTAATGTAATAGATCACCCAGTCAGTACTTAGTTCCTTAGTTTTTTTTCTGTTAAATATGGATGACATTTATGAATTGCCTTTTTCGTCAGTTAATGATGCAGAATTTATTTGTGTTATCAGTAATAGTGACTTTAACTTTATTCAGTCAATTCCTTACCTTGACAGTCTTATTTATGAGCCATTAGAACTTGATGATGACAGATTTTGTAGGGAACATGACGTAGACTCTTTTATGGTAAACTTTAGAAATTACTCACCACCGCAATCAGTATACAGTTTTTTTAATTGATATGGAAGATGTTCCATTTTCTGATGATACACTAACATTATTTAGTTTCAACATTCGCAGCTTTTCTGCCAATTTCCAGGAATTATTCGATCAATGTCTTCATGAGCGAAATTATTTTGATATTATGGCCTTTCAAGAAACACGATTAGATAATCATATCATTTCCCTGTTTCAGCTTCCTGACTTTAATTGTTATACTCAGTGTAGGAAAACAGAAGGAGGGGGAGTTGCATTGTATGTATCAAAGGTTTATAATTCTTCACTGTTGCCTGACTTGTGTTACATGGAAACAGACATTGAATGTGTCGCAGTGGAATTAAAATTGTCGAAAGATCTTTACATCTGCGCATCAATATATCGTTCACCTAAAGGTAATGTGCTGAATTTTCTGACAAAATTTAATAATATTCTTAAATATATTTCAGATAAAGGCTATAAAGGAATGTTTTTCCTTGGGGACTGGAATATTGATCTGCTGAGGCAAAATACTAATCCTGTTGTAAGTAATTTTATTAGAATGATGCATTCTTACTCCTGTTTTCCCCTCATAACTAAACCTACTCGTGCCACTTGTAACAGTACTACACTTATTGATAACATCTGGTCGACAGAAATAGAGCGTAATATAAGAAACATGATTTTCTATACTGACATTTCAGACCGTTTCCCGATAGTATCAACGTTTACTAACCATAGAGAAAGAAATTTTGACAAATATATTATTCACAAGAGAACTTTTCCCAATACAAGTATCCAGAAGTTTGTGGAGCTAATCAGTGAAACCAACTGGAATGGTATATATACTTGTAGTTGTGCTAATAAAGGATTTGAGTTATTTGAGGCTAAATTTCGGGAAATATTTGAGAAAACTTTTCCAATTAAAACTTTTTGTTCCAGAAATAAAGATAAGATTTGCCCTTACATTACCCCAGCTCTCAAAAAAAGCATTACAGAAAGGAAACGATTGGAAAGACTCTCTATTAAATGGCCGCTATCATACACAGAAAAGTATAAAACGTATAGAAACAAGCTTACAAATTTACTTCGAATAGCAAGAATAAATTACCATAATGAGGCTGTTAGGGAAAGTCAGGGCAATGCAAAGGAAACTTGGAAAATTATAAATACCATACTAGGATCCCCACCTTTGGCTAAAAATCAAGGACCTATAGACATACAGTGCAATAATTTAAGTGTTTCTGATGCATTCAACAAAAGTTTTTTCAATTAAGTAACACCTCTGCAAATGATAATGAGATGCCTAATGATGTACACAAAAGGTATTTTTCTCCTCCTTTAAATGTTTCTTTTTATCTTACTCCAACAACACCTGATGAGATCCAGAAAATCTTAGACACATTTAAACCCACTGCAGCTGGCATTGATGATATTCCCCCAAAATTATTAAAGCTTACATCAAATGTTATTGCAAAACCCCTTTCTTATTTAATAAATCTAGCTTTTCAACAAGGTTCTTTCCCAAAATAACTAAAAATAGCTAAAGTCATTCCTGTGTATAAGAAAGGGAACAAAAAGGATGCAGGTAATTATAGACAAGTATCAGTTCTTCCGGCCTTCAGTAAAGTATATGAAAAAACCATCTCTTCTAGATTAACCAACTTTCTTTAAAAAAAATAATATTATCACAGAGTGTCAACATGGCTTTAGACAGGACAAATCAACAGAGTCAGCAGTATTGCAATTTGTAAGTAAAGTCTATAAGAATCTTGACAAAAAGTATCTAGTAGCCGGGGTTTTCTTGGATTTATCAAGGGCGTTTGATTCTCTTAACCATAGAATAATGATTGACAAACTAAGCAATGTGGGGATAAGGGGAATACCACTTAAGTTATTTTCTGATTATTTCACAAGTAGAGTACAGGCTGTCTATTGTAATAATGAGTATTCTTCCTTTGGAGATATAAAACAGGGGGTACCGCAAGGATCTGTTTTGGTTCCAATTCTTTTTTTAATTTATATTAATGACATCATTAACGCTAGTACCAGGTGTAGTTTTGACATTTTTGCTGACGATACTAGTCTTCTTTATGCAGAGGAAAACACACAACAGTTACATCAAACAATACAAGAGGATTTAGGGTGTGTGAAAGAGTGGATTAAGTGTAATAAACTAAAACTAAATATTCAGAAAACTAATTTGATATTTTTCCAAAACCGTTCCTACCATCGTGATTTTCCAACAATAAAATTAGATAATGAAGACGTACAGCAGGTGAAGCAATTAAAATTTTTAGGGGTAATTGTTGATGAACATCTTAACTGGAGACCTCACATAAATAATGTTTGTATGAAATTATCTAAAACATGTGGACTGTCAGGGGAAATTTAAATATTTCAAAAGGATAATGATATTGTATAACTCGTCTACACAATAAATAGCTGTGTGCTAAGAATGACTATCGAGTCATTTACTGAGAGAGAATAGACTTGTGAAATCGAGCAGCGATTTCACTCTATGCTGGCTCACTTCGCCAATTCTCTAGAGTCGAGAATTTATAGACTTTCTCAACGGTACGCAGCAGAGACTAGACGCTCTATTAGGCTGTAATATCGTACCGTTGGCCTCTAAAAAAGTTAGCTTCTCCCCTTAACAATCAAAAATGATAATAATAAAGATAACAGGAACTTGGCTGAGCCAAACTCCTAGCTAGCACAACGGATTTAAGGATTAATGCCAGAAGTTGGCCTAAGTACCAGTCGTGATTTAATACAAAAAGTTGTGCTAACGTGGAGTAGCAAAACTACAGTATGTTAAATAAGTGGGAAAATTAAACACGACTGTTACATTTTACAAAGCTCAAGAAAACGAACTATAAATTTATTAAATACAAGCAAATAAATTTATGTTACATGACTCCAATTCAAATCAAATGAAGGAATGCACTCACTCAC
>JAGKTI010027537.1:0-13227 GCA_018397915.1 Birgus latro | reverse complement strand
GAGAGAGAGAGAGAGAGAGAGAGAGAGAGAGAGAGAGAGAGAGCACATAGGCGTACACAGGGAGTACAGATAACAGGAGGCCTGTTGACTCATGTCGTGGTTATCTGTTGGACCAAATTGGAATTCTAAGATCTAACCAACGTGTAGGAGAAATGTATCGAAAAGGGGAAGAGCTCTCCCTCACTCACCACACCATTCAGATAAACCGGCAGGGTGAAGACAGAAAAAATGCCATGCTTGTTAGAAAGAGCAGACGTGGACATTTTTATGGGAGAGACACAAAGCCGAACAACTATGCAGAGTGCAGACCCTGCTCTACAAGATCTGTGAAAGAGATCGGAGAAAATTCCCATTATTAATCAAACGTCTCACTGGCGTCAGCATACACTTCATCCTTTAAATAACAAAACTCAGATAAGTGCAAACATTTGTTTTGCCAAATTTTAAACGTATCAATAGATTTTTCACTAACTACTGTCGCTGGTAGACTATTCCATCGTTCCATTACGCGAATAATAACGCAGTTTTCCATGTATTAGTCTTGCATCTCTTGCTTATGAGTTCCAGTCATTTATTTCTAGTCACAGTATCATTCCGTAATTCTAACAAATTATCATATCTAACGCCAACAAATTTGTAGAGAATTGTAATAATTTTATTAGATCTGTGAATCAACGCTTACTATAGAGAAAACGTTTCTTTAGTTGCACTTCCGAAGTTAAATTTCTGATTGATAAATGATTGTGGCTCTTTGCTGCACTTTCTCGAGTCTGCCTTCCACCATAATAAGATTTAGGGACATTGCAGCACACAGTATTCTAGGTGTGGCCTGAGTAATAAAATGTGGAGCTTAATCATTTACACTGGCCGTTTTGTATTCAAGGTTCCTAGCGATGAAGCCGAGCATTTTGATCAACTTGTTACTGGTTGCTATTCACTGGAGTGGTTGAGGTCATTAATGATAATAACTCCTAGATCTCTCTCGTCCTTTAATTCCGTTAGTGGGGTATTAAACATGCGACGTTCATATTTAATGTATTTGCTGCCAAAGTGCATTACCTAACACTTAACTATATTAAAGTAAATAATTTTCATCTACGATTCTCCACTCCAGTTTATTAACTTATCCAGGTCATTTTGTTTAGATTCACAGTTTACTTTCGTAACTACTTCGCCTCCAATCAACGTGTCATCTGCAAATTTCGATACTTTAGAAACGAGTCCATTTTCTAGATCATTTATATAAACAGGGAAAAGAACTGGTCCTAGAACTTACCCGTGAGGAACTCCACATGTTACGTCTAGCCAATCTGATGATTCGCCATTTATCACTACACGTTGCTTGTTATTCGTTAAAGAATCAGTAATTCATGAACATAATTTGTTGGAGAGGCTGTGGCCTTTTAGCTTTTCTAGAAGTCTTAGTTCGGGAGCCTTATCAAACGCTTCTTGGAAATCTAAGCATATGGCATCTGACTATTTTTGAGTCCCAGAGCTATAGGGGGGGAAGAGGATGGAGGAAGCGCAAAGATAGAGAAAATGAGGGAGGATAACAGAGGATGAAGAATGAGGAGAAAAGAGTATGGAATTCTTTTCACACCCTGTGCCTATGAAATTTCCATGAAAGTTTTTCTATGGTGCCTGATTGTTGTTCTTGCCTTTTCCTGGCGGCATCTTCTGGAGGGACAATATACCTTAGGATGATGTTCTTAAAACTGAGAATGCGAATGTGTGGATAAGCGCTATTTTTTTTTTTCAGTGATGACAGAATGTTTGGCAAATATGTATCTTTGCTGCCAATGCTGTGTAATATGGGATGCAAGTTAATCACAGCTATGGTTACATGTGTTCCATAAATGGCCAACAGATACAAGAGGCTTATTTACATCTTCGCGAATTCAGGGTCGTTTATACGGTAATAGGTCTCATACCGTTGATACCCTTGTCTTAGTCCTGTAATTTTACTAAAGTTTGGCGATAACCCTCTCATGGTCGGAACAACTGTCTCATCCTGTTCCAGCAAATGCTAAACGTTTTTGTTCATCTGAGAGTGAGTCAAAGGAACCAAAGAGAGAAATTACTGATGTCATTAGCCCTCTAGTGGCCCAAACAACTCTAATACTTTATTCCAAATAATATCTGACGATTTTATTCAATTGATGGCAAGTCATAGGAGCCTGAGAGTTACTAAGAGCCTACCATTGTGACCCAACCTGTATTTCAAGGTTATTCTATAGTCTGTTCTTGTGTGCATGTAACCTACCCCCCAAAAAATTTCTAAATAATTCATAGGACTTGTTTGCTCTCCTTTGTACTAAATATTGCTTAATTCTCCCCACCTTCCCCCTCTACATTCCTCTCCCTTTTTCCCTCCTCCCTCTATGCTCACCTACTTCCCTCTCCTCCCCCTCCCCCCCCCCCCCCCTCCCTCCTCTCTCTCTCTCTCTCTCTCTCTCTCTCTCTCTCTCTCTCTCTCTCTCTCTCTCACTCTCACTTTTCCTTTCCCCAGTCCTCCTTTCTACTCTTTTATTCTCTGCTTCCCCCCCTCCTTCTCATGTCTTTACTGTCATCTACCCCCTCCCTACTCTCATTCTACTACCCTCTTGTTTCTTCCCCCGTTCCCCTCTACTTCCCCTTCTCCCAGTCCTGCCTTCTCTACCTTTCCCCATCCCTCTCATCTCCCTACTCTTTTCCATTCCTCTTTCTACTTCTCATCTCTTCTTCCTTCTCCCATTCCTCACTACTGCTATCCCTCCCATCTACCCCTCCCTTCTCTACTTCCCTCCCCTCCTCCCTCTTCCCAAATTTCCTCCCTCCCTCCCTTCCCCCTTCTGTCTCTTTTCCAAATTAAAATTAAAATTGAAATTCATCATTTCGCCTATAAACTATTACAGGGTTCAATATTAAGTATACATTATTTAAATGGCGGAGCTCATGAAATTAAATATTTTTTATGAGCTCAATAAATAGTTGTACCTTATATGTAAAGGGAAAACACTGTACAATACATACTGAAAGCTTGCTATTTGATTTTACATCGAGTAATTACAAGGACACTATCAATATTATTAGATATTTGTATGATATATAATTTTAATTAAAATGGAAGTGACAACAAAATTTATATAAACTGAATCAGAATTTGTTAGCAATATATTTTTTAGTTTTTATCTTGAAGGTTACATGGTTGGTAATAGTTTTTATTTCATCTGGCAACTTATTCCATATTAAACAGCCAGAATAAGCGACAAAGCTCTTAAATTTTTCAGTCCATGGTTTAAGGGGTCATAACTTAGATCATCTATTTCGTAAATTGTGAGGATGAAGACTGGACTTATTCAGAAAATTGATGGCAGTGAGGTGGCATAATTGATTATATGCAAGGTTTAGTGTCTCTACTCTGTATGTATCTTGTATTTTTAGTATGGCTAAATGCTTAAAGAGGGGATTGGTATGTTCTCTGTAACTTACTCCTGAACTTATTCGGATAATTTTTTTCTGAAGTAAGAGAAATTGCTGCGTAAAGGACTTTACTGCCGAGACCCAGGCAGCGTTGCAATATTGTAAATAAAGGTAAATTAGGCTTTAAGATATAGTTTTCAATAAATCTTTAGTTAAGTTGTTTGTGATCTTGTGAATTACTCCAATTGATCTGGCTAATTTACCACTAATGATATGTGTTAGTGTGTGTGCGCACGCACACATCTGCTAAGTCACGAGTGATGACGTCATCGGAAGGTTCCTGTGGTATGCAACCAGGAGCCTTGGCAGTTCACGTCGTGTAGGCGGCCGGTGAGTGTGGTTTGCCTAGTTCCAACACTGGTAGCAGAGCGTAGTTGCGAGAATGGCGTCGTGTTCGACCAAGTGGCCTCCAAAACTGGAAAATGATTCTACATATGAGAGCTGGAAAAAAGACATTGGCATTTGGTGCGAACTAACGGACCTAGCAGCAGAAAAACAAGCTTTAGCTATTCACCTGTCATTGTCTGGGAGAGCGAGGGTGGCGTCTTCGCAGATTGAAACAGATGTTCTAGAGCAGAAGGATGGTGTTCAGACCCTGCTGAAAAAATTAGACGGTTTATTTCTCATGGACAAAGGACGTCGACAGTTTGCAGCGTTTTATGAGCTATACAACTTCAGAAGAGCCAGTGATATGAACATTCGGGAGTTCGTGACAGAATTTGAGCATGTTTACTTCAAATTTACCAAGCAGGACATGGAACTGCCAAATTCTGTGATGGCTTTTATGCTCTTAGCTGCATGCAAACTTTCAGACAGTGAGCGACAACTAGTGATGTCCGCGATAACTAAGGAGACATACGAAAATATGAAATCTGCCCTGAATCGTATTTTTGCTGGTGAAATTGGCAGGCAGAACGAGGCATCGGTGTCCGCCCGGGAGGTGAAAGACGAACCAGTATTTTGGAGTGACGAAGTTGAGGGTGAGGAAACGCTTTATGCTAGAGGTACTCGACGAGGACGGAGAATGTTGCGGGGTGGTGCAATACGTGATCGACGTCGGGGTAGTGGCCGATGTTCAACCGTATCTGCTAGAATTCCCCAACGCTCATCCACCGGCAGGAGGCAGAACCCACTTGGGCCTGACGGAAAGGTATCGAGGTGTTTCGTATGTGATTCTAGATTTCATTGGGCACGTGACTGTCCGGATGCATACGAAAACGACGGCAGTCGAGAAGAGAATTCTGAAACAGTGCATCTGTCGTTGTTTATGGGCTATGCGGATGATGCCGCTAGTAGAGGTAAGTCACAGACTCTAGTAGAAAAATCTAAGGGATGTGCTCTTCTAGGCACAGGGTGTTCTACAACTGTATGTGGAGTTGAATGGATCAATTGCTATCTAAGTGAGCTCACTGATTATGAACGTGATGCTGTAAGAGAAGAAGCGTCATCCTCAACGTTTACTTTTGCTGATGGTGTCACAGTTTCTTCCCTCAAACGTGTTACTCTGCCCTGCTACATTGGAAACATGCGTGCTACCATCGTGACTGATGTTGTGGACTGCAATATTCCCTTGCTATTGATAACAGGATAACTTTTCATCAATAGTAACACCGAGGAATTTCGTGAAAGTACATCTTTCGAGTACATTATTTCCTATTCTGATGTTAATTTTACGTTACAGTGATTTTTTTTTTTCCTGCAAATATCATATAATGGGTTTTCATAGCATTAAGAGATAGTCTATTTGCTAAGAGCCAAGTAGAAATGTTATTCAGCTCTATATGCACAGTACGTTCTAGAATTACTAAATATGAATCGGAGTGAAAAATATTACTGTCGTCAGCAAATAAAATAAACTTCAAAATGCTAGATTAACTGACAGTCATTAATATATATAAGAAAGAGTAATGGCCCCAAGGTTGAGCCCTGAGGTGTACACCAGTGGATACAATTCGTTACTGGATCTGACTCTGTTAACATTAGTGAATTGTTGTCTCTCAGATAAATAGCTACGAAACCAGGACAATTCTCTATTTCTTACCCAATATTGCTCCAATTTACGAATCAGGATGTCATGATTAATAGTGTCAAAAGCTTTTTTTTTTTTTTTTTTAATCTAGGAAAAAAAACCCATTGTATATTTCCCTTGGTCATATTTTAGCATATTATTTAATGTTTCATAACGCTGTTTGTGGGGAATAATTCTTTCTAAAATCAAACTGAGTGTTTTAAGTATTTAGGGTCACATGTTGCTGTGGATGGAAGAATAGATGCAGAAGTGAAGTTTAGAATGAATGAAGTTGGAAAGGTGCTGGGAGGAATGAAAAAAGTGTTTAGATGTCGTTCACTCAGAATGGGTGTAAAGAGAAGGCTGTATGAGGGTGTTGTGGTACCGACTGCATTATATGGGGCTGAAACATGGAATATGGGTGTAGCAGAGAGGAAAAGTTTGAATGTAATGGAGATGAGGTGTCTGAGGAGTATGTGTGGAGTGACGCGTATGGATCGAGTGAGAAATGATGAAGTGCGAAGGAGAACTGGAATTGTTCGGGAGATGGCTGATCGAGTTGAGCAGAGGGTGTTGCGATGGTTTGGGCGATTGGTGAAAAAGATAACTAGATCTGATGTGAGAGGTGTAAGGCTGAGAGGAAGACCACGAATAGGATGGATGGACAGTGTGAAGAGAGCGTTGGATGCGAGAGGGTTGTCTGTTGAGCAAGGAAGAGTGGCTGTGCGTGATAGAAATGAATGGAGGGAGATTGTGAATGAATAAATGATGACGCATCCCTGAGGGGATATTCTCCCGCATTTTGTCTGATCAGCTGATCAGGTCAGGTGCGGGTAAAGGGATGGGCCCATTATGATGTGGCAGGGGTAAACCAGTTTTGCTGTCGGGCCCTGCTGCGGATGTCACTGACTGCACTGTGTGGTTGACCCTCGTGCGGTGTGGTGCGGTGAGGATCTGTCCCTTCTCCCCTTTGGGGCTAAGATGCGAATGAATGTGTATGAGTGGATGAGTAGATTGGTAGTGTGATGACCTGTCTCGCTACCTCCTTTTTCTTGGGGGAAGCAGCCTAGGAATATAGATAGATAGATAGAAAATCAAATTGGCATTCTCCTTTTCCTACTCCCCTTCCCCCTTCCTCCCTTCATCCCTTCCTTCCTACTCTCTACGTTTCTTCCCTTCATCCTTCCACCTTCCCTACTCTCTGCGTTTCTTCCCATCATTCTTCTACCTTCCCTGCCCACTTCCTTCCCTCTTTCACTTTCCCTTTCCCTATCTACCCACTACTCCTTCTTCCTTTCATACTTCCTCCCAACTTGCTCCCCCTTACCTTATTCCCCTCTACTCCCCTCCCTCACCTTACATCCTTTTCCCGTCCTTTTTATCTCTCGCCTTTAACAAGACGAGGTGATATAGTTTTTGTCGGTGTGTGTGTGTGTGTGTGTGTGTGTGTGTGTGTGTGTGTGTGTGTGTTTGTGTGTGTGTGTGTTGCCAAAATATCTCAAAAAGTTGTAGACAAGTTTTCACCAAACCTTCAGGAAATAGCAACTATGTGTATGTGCAGAAGTCCATTACTTTTCGTGAGGATTTGATGAAAGACAACCGAATGCCAGCCACCATATATTTTTATTTTTAATATGGATTGGCTTTTTTTTTTTTTTTTTTAATGCAGCGGCTGGATTCCGCAGACTTTTGCTACTTTAATCGCAAGATGATATAGTTTCAGTTACTGTGGGTCCATGTGTGGATGTATCTGTTGCCAAGATATCTCACCATCAAGTTTGGTTTGTAGGTAGCTTGTACATTAGCCAACAGCATATTTTGGCGGGCGATTAGCGTTTGGTCCCAGAATGCTTTTGTTTCGTTCCCTCTTTTCCTGTCCCCTCTTGCGTTCTTAATTTCTCATAGCTACCTCTCTTCCTTGCACCCTTCCTCCCTGGTTCTCTCCTCCTCTCCCTTCTTCCTTCTTTTCGCTCGTCAAATCATTCTTTTATCCCTCCCTCTTCTTCACATCCTTCCTCTCTCCCTCCATTCCTCGATCTTCGTCCTTTCTCCTTTCGTTATTTATTTCCTCGTTTCCCTGCCCCTCTTCCTCTTTCCCACAGCTCCATCTTCCTTCTTCCCTCTCTCCCTCCCTCTTTTCTTCCCTCGTTTCCTCCCTCCCCCCACTCCTTCATTTTCCTTATTTTATCTCCTTTCTCCCTTCATTCTTTACCTTCCTTCTTTCTTTCCTCCCTTCCCTTCTTCCTGCCCTCTCTTCTTCCCTCCTTCTTTCCCTCTATTCTTCTATTCTTCTTCCCTCCCTCATACACATCCTGATTCCGTCCCTCCTTCCTTCCCTACTTCTCTCCCTCCTTTCCTCCTCGTAATCTTCCTCAGTGCTGAACTTACAAAGGGTTTAGGGTAAAGCCAGGCCGACCCCTCTCATTATCTCTCTCTCTCTCTCTCGCTCTCTCCCTGCCATTATTCCGTTCTCTTTCTTACTTGCTCACCGTAACCCTGACGTTCCTTATCACCTACCTTGTTAGCCTTCTCTCAGTCTACCTACCTATCTATCTATCTATCTTACTGTCTGTCTGCCTGTCTTTCTGTCTATCTCTGTCCCTCATAATTCCTTTCTCTACTCCACGTACTCACATTATCCTTGACTTTCTTTCTCTTTTATTACCTACTTCGTTATCTCCTCCCTCCTCCCTCTCTCTCTCTCTCTCTTTCTCGAGCTTGGCTATCCAATTCTTGAACTTCTGCACTTATTAAGAGTTTCTAATAATATTAAGGCCGGACCACCTTGTTGGGATAGTAGGGCCTGCGTGGTCTGTGTATCTATGTAATCTCTCCCCCCTCCCTCACTCTCTCTCTCTATCTCTCTCTTATTCATATAACCCCTACCCACTACTCTCTCTCTCTATTACTCATATAACCCCTACCCATTACTCTCACTCTCTCTCTCTCTCTCTCTCTCTCTCTCTCTCTCTCTCCCTCTCCCTCTCACACACACACACACACACACACACACACGCACAGGTGACGAACATGTTAGATTTTGTGTACACCTCCAAAGATGGCCTTGCTTTAAGCTTTACTGTGAGTCAGTAGGAGGAAGTGAACTCACTGCCAGTAACTAAGGACGAAGCGAAACCTCAGCGACGTGGACTGGACTTTCAAAAAACAGACTTCAATGGTCTTAAAGAAGTGTGTACAATGTATCTGGAAAGAAGTCAGACTAAATTAGTCCTTTTCCTCATTCAGAGACTGCTTTACTGCGCGGCAGACAAAGTTTGTACCCTTAAAGTCAGTTGGATCACCACTGTCCCAGCCAAAATGTTAACCCGTGGGATAGCAGCAACGATTAGGAAGAGAAAGGCAGCGTACCACAAGTTCAAAGACGCCGGTCATCTAGAGTCCAGAATTACTTCATCCACCTGCATAGCAGAGTGAAGTCACTTGTAGACAAGGCTAAGTACGCTGAGGATCTCCGGAGAGCAGCCTCATAAAAGGAGAATCCTAAGGAATTCTTTAGTTATGTGAACAATAGAGAATTAAGAGAACTAATAGTAACAAGAGTGAACCATAACTTTAATGCAAACAATGTTTTCTAAAACAGTTCATTAGATAGTAGACAGCCTGAATTCCTACTTCTCATCAGGGTTCATTAAAGAGGTGGGTGACATCCATTAACCAGACATTATTCATAAGGATTCCTTTAGAGAATAAGGTGCACTGTAACATCAGTGTCATACAGGCTAATTAAGAGCCAGTAATTCTCTTGGGTCAGACAAGTTTCTTCTAAGAGTCCTAAGAATCCTATAAGATGGCCTCTCATATGGCTGCTCTCTTTGATAAATCGCTAATTACTCGAAAAGTTCTATCAGACTGGAAGGACGCAAATGTGCTAATGATTTTAGAAAGGGAGCCCGCCTCTGTTCAGGAAATTACCCTTACATCTGTGGCATGGAAGGTATTGGGAGGGACAGCTGCAGATAGGAGTGAAGATCATTTGGAATCAAATAACTTATTGTGTGGCTCACAAAATGGTTAGGTGGCATTATTTGTGTCTGACCAGTTTGAATGAGTTTTTCCACTGCATCCTCCCTGAATATTACCAGTTTCAGGTAATTGTCATTCTTTATTTGAACTTCCAGAAGGCGTTCAATAAAGTGCCTCATTGAAGGTTGATAAAAAATCCCGCGTATTGGGAATTTGGGGAGAACCAGCAGAATAGACTGAGAACTGGTTGATGGGCCAGCATCAGAGTAATAGGAAACCTCTGAATGGACATCAGTTACAAGTGGAGTTCCCCAGAGTTCAGTTCTAGGTCCATTATTGTGCACCATATACATCAGTTATATAAACGTGGACATCACCAGCCATATTGGAAAATTTACAGACTACACAAAACTACGAGTTAATACCTCATCATTCAAGAAGATAAAAGAACTACATAAGAACTTAGTCAAAGGAAGGAACTGAATGATGACAAATGTCGTTCAGCCTGGACAAGTGCAAGGTGATGCACACTAGGTCATGCAAATCCAAGAACCAAATACTCCTTGTTAGGAACTGCAGTTAGCAGTGATGGCTGAGGTGTACTAGTTAGCAATAACATTAACTTCCCTAAACACTGGGCTGAAGTTTAGAAGAAAGCACAGAGGCTTCTAGTTTACATAAAGTGACAGGTTAAGTACAGAAATAAGGAGATAGTCCTCTCTCTGTACAATTTTCCAGTACAGCTGCAACTGGAATATACTGTGCAGGTCTGGTTGCTGACTCTGAAGAAGGATATCGCATGGCTTGAAAGAGTCCAGGCACAGGTTACTAAACTATTTCTATCCATCAGGCACATGGGATAACAGGGAAGGCTGTAGGCATTTTACCTCCGGCAATAGCCAGCTGGTCAGTAAATGGCCAGCGTTCTTCTTCTGCTTCTGCTTCTGGAGGATTTGTTAAAATAAGGCCTTTGGAGACCTAAAAGTGGTACCATATATGGTAATTTGACATGGAGAATCCTAATCTGCCATCAGCTGACAGCTGAGGCGGCGCCATCTAGCGACAACTTTAGCAAAAGTGCTATTTAAACCTACTGAGACATAAAAGAACCTGGCCGCAGGTCCTAGAACAATTCTACTCTTGTTTTCGTTAGATAGTATGCATTTGCGCGGACAGCTAAGTGAAGTTTTCAAAATCCTGCACGGGTCTTAAAACACTGATTAAAGTTGGCAGAATATATCTAGTTTAATACAGCAACTCAATGAGGAATCATAGACGAAAGTTTGACTTGAAGCATTACCACCATGATCTACGTAGATACATCAAATAAAAGATGTGCAGTACCTGGAACCGGCTACCAGCAGAGTTAGTTGACAGCCCATAGATTCAGGAGTTCAAGGCTGAGTTGGACAAAGTTTTGTTAGGCCTGACGTGATAGTACATAATTATAATGTTTCCTTCTTTCTTGTGATATTTCTTAGCCCAGCCTTTTCCGTGTCCGTTCTGCTGGTAGGAGAGATGGGTGAAGAGAACCTTGATCTTTGCTATAATTTTCTCTTATAAGTAGTAGCAACGTGTATCTGGCATCTTCCTTCATAATATCCTTGGTATAGGTTATAAGACCTTTTTAGATAGCCTACTAATGATCCTTGTAACTCCTAACACACACACACACTCTCTCTCTCTCTAAGTTCATAACGTTGTAATGGTTCTATGTTTGTCAGCTTCATCGAACATTCACACCAGCACATGAAACGACATCCTGCCAGCAAACACCTATCTGTACCGCCTTGCCAGAGATTCGAACTCAAACTCAGGGTTTACGCAGCGTCGGAGGCAAGCACATTACTCATTATACCAGCACATGGAGGGACATACTACCAGCACTTGAACCCAGATTGAGGGAGCACAATAACAAACAGCCTCGTAAGGTTTAATGGCTCTATTGCTGTTTGTATTTCTCCTTGCTCCCTTCCCATCTCCCCACCATCCATTTTCCCCCTCCTTCACTCTTCTCTTTCTCTCTCCTTCCTTCTTTCTGTCCTGTGTCTCTCCTTTTCTATCACAATCACCTCCTAACTGCCTCACAATCTCCTTCCTTATCTTGTCCTCACCCTCTTTCTATCCTTTATTCTCTTCCTCTGTGTGTGTGTGTGTGTGTGTGTGTGTGTGTGTGTGTGTTAGTGTGTGTGTGTGTCCTATCCTCTTTCGTTCCTTTTCTCACTCTTTATCACTTTCTTTCCTTGCCTTTTTCTCTCTGCTTTTCTCTCTCCTTGCATGACTTCCTCTTTGCCTCCTTCCTCCTTTCCTTCTCCCCTCCCTATCCGCTTTCCTGCCTCCCTCCCTCTTGCATCTCCCTGTCCCCTTCCTTGTATCCCTTCTCCTCCTGCCTCCCTTCTTCCTTCCTTCCCTCCTAACCTCCTCCTCTTCCTCCTTTCCCTGCCTCTATCTCTCAAGCCCCTCTCCCTGCCTGCCTTCTCATTCTCCCCTCTCATTCCTTTCCTCCCTCCCTGCTTCCCTGCCTGCCTAACTGTGCCAGCTTCACCTCTGCCTCCCTCCCTACATCACCAATGCATCCCTGTCAGCTTCACCCCTATCTCCCTGCCTGCCTCGTCCCTACTCCTTCCCTGCGTAACCCTCGTCTCCCTGCCTGCCTCAGCCCTGTTTTCAACATCCCTACATCCTTAACCGCCTCACCCTAGCTACCCTGCATGACTCACCCCTGCCTCCCTGTCTGCTCACTTCTGCATCCCTGCCTGCCGAACACTTTCCTACTTGCCTGCTCCCTGTCTCCTCACCCCTATCTCCCTAGTTCCTCACCCCTGCCTCCCTTCCTACCTCAACCCTGCCTCCCCGTCTGCCTCACATATGCCTTTCTGCCTGACTCATCGCGATCTCCCTTTATGCCCCACCCCTGTTTCTCTGCCTGCCTCATCCCTGCCTCCCTGCCTGCTTAACCCATACCACCCAGCCTGTTTCACCCTTCCAGCCTCACTCCTATGTCCCTCCCTACCTCACCCTTGTTTCCCTGCCAGCCTCACCCCTGCCGTCTTGCCTGCCTACCTTATACAAGAGGTTTCGCTGAGGGCTCCATCTGGCAGTCATACCCTTCCTTCATACTTTCTTGCTGTCCCTGCCTGTATGCCTGCCTCCCTTCATTCCTTTTCTCCCTCCCATCATTCTTCTTCTCCCTCCCTCCCTTTATTACTCCTCTCCCATTCTTCATTGCCTCCCTTCCGACCTTTATTCCTACCCCCCCTCACTTCGTTCCTCAACTCTCTCCATCCCTTTATTCCTCCTCTCCCTCCATTCATTGCTCCTCTCCTTCCCAACTTTTATTTCTCTTCCCCCTCCCTTCACTCCTCTTCTCCTTCCCTCTCTCCATCTCTTCCCCACGAAACTCCCTCCCTGTCTCCCTTCCTGCCTCCCTCCCTCTTTGCTTGCTTCCCTGCCTCACTTCATGCTTCATCCCACCCACTCTGCACCTGCTCTTCCTGACTCCCTATCTCTATCTCATTCTCCCTTTCCCCCTTCCTCTTTCCTTTTATGCCTCCTTTCCCTACCCCCCCTCTCTCTCTCTCATTCCTCCATCTCACCGCCTCCTTCCCTTCAGGTCATCCTACCTCAGTTCCTCGTCTGCCTCTCTCTCTCTTTATTACCTTTCTATTCCGTCTCTCTCCAGTGTTCCCTTTTCCCCACTCGTATCTCTCTCTCTCTCTCTTTCTCTCTCTCTCTCTCTCTCTTTCTCTCTCTCTCTCTCTCTCTCTCCAACA
>JAGKTI010027536.1:0-13227 GCA_018397915.1 Birgus latro | reverse complement strand
TATACATACATACATACATACATACATACTAGGCTTGCCCTCGATGCCTTCTGTAGCACCTCACATTCCATGAGGGGTAGCATCCTTGTCAGACACGATTTCCAAGTCACAAGTTTCATTACTTCACACACAAAAAAATATCACCTCACTTAATATCACACACTGCACTCTTTGTTATTTGGGAATAGCAGTGGTGTTTCAGTGGCCTTTCACACACAAAATGGAATAAACAGCAGATGATCACAGCAAATGTAAACACTGGGCAGCCATCTTGGCCCAAACAGCTGACTGGGAGACCATGTTCTATCAAATTTGCAATCATTTAGCCATCATTATTCCAAATTGGGTTTAACTTCTTGTTCATCTTTGCAGCAATTTATAACTCGGCAAACAGACGTACAGCGAGACTTGACTGCACTAGTCATGAAGAGGAGCTATGACAGTGATGTCAAAAAAGCTGCAAAAGGGCCAAATTATGGGCCAAGTTTGTAAAATGGGTATACTATTAGTTTTTAGTACTGGAATATTGTGGTAGGTGGGGGGCGCTTACCATCCACTCACTCGATGTAGTGCTGCTCTCAGGTGTCTGCCCTTTCCCCTCCTCCATCCTTTCCTTCCGTCCTCTTCTCTCTTTCTTTCCTTCCATCCTCTTCTCTCTTTCTTTCCTTCACTCTTTCCTCATCCTTCTGCCTACAAGTGACTTTACACTCCTTCTTCTGTCTTTCTTTCCTCTTCCTTCTGCCTGTGGGTGACTGTACAGTGAGTGACAAGCCAAATGGTTTCCTGTAGACCAGGAAACTATTTACTATGCTGGGGTAGTAACCTTGTAACCAAATTTTGGCACCTGGTGGTTTAGTGGGTAATTACAGTGCTCCAGTTGGATTAAGCTGGTGAAGGTTTATATCCAAAGGGTGGTTGGGGTTTATTGCTCATGTAATGCCACTCAGGGAAGAGTGAGGCTGGTCACTCTCATCTTAAATGCCGGGACCAACTTGCCTAGCCATGGGCTTCTGTGCTCCTCATGGGGCAACATAGGATTGGATGATGAATGAATGAACTAGAATATTTTACTCATCTCTTTTTCTCTTTTCAAACATGTTCTTGAAAACCCACCTCACAGGAAGGGATCCTCATATATAATGGACTGCCCGCTTTAACAGACATGGTTTTCCCTCAATTAGTCTGTTATAACGAGGGTCTACTGTATTCATGAAAACATCTCTGTATTTCATAATTCACTTTCTTCTGTCTGATTTGCAGATACTGTATAGTCATGACCTGGTTTGTGATGGGGTTACATCCTATTGCATACCGATTTATCTTAAACTGATGTCAATTTAACATGGGTTCAGTGGGGATACAATGTATCCTAAAACCTGTTTTTAATAAAATCTTTTAGGCATGCCCTCGATACCCTCAGTAGTGCCATGCTTTCCTCTTGGGGTAGCATCCTTGCCAGACATGATTTCCAAGGCACAAGTTTCAGTATTTCACTTATAAAATGTATCACTCCACTTAATATCACACACTGCACTATCCATTGCACTTGCACTGCTATTTAGTGAGAGTGATGGTACTTCAATGGCCTTGCACACACAAAACAGATCAAAAGGGAGGCAATCACAGCAAATGTAAACATCAGACAGGCATCTTAGCTCACACATCTGACTAACTGCTTGCGTAGGCAGAACTGCGGATGCATAAGTCTGCAATAAGCGGCCATACAATTATAATTCAAGTGAATTCCACTGTTGTTAACCCAAAACTTGGTATAACTTTAACTTAATCATTCTGTTGAGTTATGTTATGCCAAACTGTCTTATACTGAATCATGACCATACTTAGTTCTTAGATATTTCCTTATATAGGCCCCAGGAAAGACTAATTCTAGTAAAACCTCATTCAGCTTCTCATCCCACACACTCATTTAACTACAATACTGTAATAATTTTCTATCATCATTTTTGGTTTTGTGTGTGTTTTCCATGTTGTATGGGTCACGCAGGTTTCCCTGGTACCACTCCATCTTACTTTCTTGTGTCCCAGATTTCTAGTAATACCTATAAATATAAGTTCAACACACACTTCCTTTCTCCATGTCATCCTTGGTCTGTTCTCTTGATGGTCCAGTACATCAATACTTGTAGACTCAACTCCCTGGGCCCATCCTCTTATCGTATTCAATCCATCTCGGAGTCCTCTTTTCTAGATTCTCCCTGATGCTTTCTAGTTCTAGCCATTTTCTCAGCACTTGTGAAGATATTTCATCATCCATCTTTGCTCCACATATCCACTGGATAATTCTCAGATCTTGTTCTAGTTTCACTGTATCCTCCTCTTTACACCTCATATTTTACTGCGATACAATCTGACCTGACATAGGTAATGTTGCACCGTAGGTTCATGAATATGTCAAGCTTGATGCATTGAGACAAGCCAAAATGATAAAGGCCTCTCAACACTTCAGGGTTTTATTCCTTCCAGGCAAAGCTGAGATAGACTAACAAAACACTCACTCTACTGCTGTCGCGACTCACTCACTATCACTGACTGACTGACTGACTTAGGAGGCATGGCAGTCGCATTAAATACCCCCTAACTCTACCACTAGTGCAGTAGAGAATACTCTAGAACCTAGGAGAGAACTCATATTTTCTTGTGCAGTAATGCACTTAAATAAACACAGTAACAGTAATGATGAGAACTAATTCCTGAAGTAAAAGAGGAAACTGAAACAGACATATCAAAATTACGGACATGTCAAAATTTCTATAATGTTCCTCGCATCTCCAGATATAAAACCACTAACCTGATCCTATGGCATAACAATTTCTAGAATATTCCACACATCTTGAGATATAAATCATTAACCTAATCCTATGGCACAACAGTACCAAACACAAAGGAATATCTTCAGCAGGAAGGTATTAGGAGTAAGCATTCAGTATTAACTGAAACTAGTGCAGGTGATGCTAGTTTCTCTTTAATCACTTATTTTCAAATAAGCATTTGATGTGGCTACTTCATCTATAGTTTGCTGACTTAGTGGACTCAGTGGAACATGATGAAATGGCAATCAGTGGACTTTATAATATTGTTTTCATTATATTTTCATAGTGCTGGAGATTACCTGTTACTGTCAGAGGCAAGGGATGTCTGAATGAGTTTGTCCAGAAAGCGGCATATATCAGGTGCTTCATATGCTGCCTTTGGCTTCTCTGTTTTGCCACCGAAGTAAGCAAGAACTGGCTTGTCCTGCAGGTAGTCTGATGAGGTGGAGCAAGACGGCTGAGGTTCATTCGTTACTTGTACCTGTCTTTGCTCACACATACGCCCAAATACTGAGCGCACCCTATTTAACAGTTTCTCATTCTTCCATAGGTTTGCATCTGTTACTTCTTCAACCTCTTGAAAGAAACAGGTTTTCAGTGCAAACCCACCTGGTGGCTTAATGTGAAATAGTTTACTGTCCCAATAGTAGAACTGTCTTTGAATTTCTTTTGGTGCCCATGTCTCAGTTTTAAGGGAGGCCAAAATCAACTTGCAAGCCAAAAATACTCTACGCTGGTCTGTGGTCAGATCCATCATTATGTAATTTTCTGCTTGTGCAAAAGAAAACCTCCACTTATTGTCTCCAGCTGAGGTGATGAAGACTGTGTCATGATGCTTATGTGCCAACTTGGGCTTGAGGAGGTTGTGTGGCCAGGGGGCCTCGATGGTGGGCACCAGATCCACATCAACCAACAGCAGACGGTAGTATGAGCCCATCCATGCCAGACTCAAGCCAGTCCCTACTTGAGTCTTCCTTGTTCCAGGCAGAATAACACTTAGTTTGGGGTTCCTGTATTCACATTTTGCAAGGCACTTCTTGACAATTTGATGAAATGTGTTGGTAAAGTTAGAATTTTCAATAAAATTCTGGTATTGCTTCTCCTTAGCCTCAACAAATATCTTTCTGTCTGGGGACTCAGTCTCATCCTCTACTCTTATACTTAATCCACCATGAGGATAACCTGATATATTCTTCAGAATCAGATTCACATCATACTCATCTGGACAATACAGCCGAACATTGTCGGCAGTACTACCGAGAAACATCACTCGTCCTTCAAACAATGGGTTCTCTTGCACTACTTTGTCGAGTAGACTACGAATCAGTTCATCAACTGCTGTATGAACTTCTTGAGCTTCTCCTCTTGTGAAGTCAACATGACTCTCTTTGATTATTTGGTTAATTCCCTTCTCCACTAAGTCTTTCTCTAAGCATTCAAGATGAAGTTGCAGCAGACTGGCACCATCTTTCTGTTCATGTATATCAGTTTTGAGTTTATCCACACTGATTTTATACTTGTTCATGTATCGTTTATGTGCCTCCCACACATCTTTCGGTGTGAACCCAGACTTGTTCTTGATGTCTGCCACGTTAGGTGCTAGACAGTCGCCAGTGAGTTTATGGCCTAGCAAATAGGCATAGTGGGCAGGTGTATTGTGACTGCGGTCAACAGCTTTTTCATCTGCACCTTTGCTCTGAAGGTAAGCTACTGCTCCCATGTTGTTTCTGGCTGCTGCATGGTGAAGTGGCTGTGTCAGGCACACAGGGTGTATACATTCATTGACACTCATTTGTGCAGTGTTAACCAAAAGGTGTAAAAACAGAGGACTCTTGTGTTCACTGCTGTATATCAAAGCAATGTTAGTTACTCTGTCAATCAGTTTTTCTGAAAAATTATCTTCATTATCTGGCTTCCTTGCTGTTTTTGCATACAGTGGCTGCAAAGTTGTCATCAAAGTCAAGAGTAGGTCATCACCTTCGTTTATTGTAGCAGTTGTATCAAGTTCACACACAAGTGTTTCAAGCCAGTCCTTACGAGAATCCCAGTAGATGTGAGCCTCACATTTTTTCACCAAGTCACAAAAGAAAGGTTTCCATGCTGATTTATTAACTTCTATGCCATGTTCCTGGTCAGCCAGAAATAGTACCACTAGTAGAAGCAGCTTTTGTACATGTTCCTGCCTCATATCCTCAGTCTTGGCCTTGTGTAGCAAACTGTCCAGGCGCTGATACTCTTTTGCCAGAGAATTCTGTAAACAGAAAAGGAAATTATTATAGCATTCATGATCTGTATAGAAACATGAAATGTCAAAGCTGAGTCATTGTAAATGAGTGTAGGTGGACACGGGAGAGAAATTTTTATGGAACTGTTGAATATACAGTACGGAAGAAAAGTACTGCAAGTGTAAACGATTGGGAAATGGCTGGGAGAAGAACAGAGGTGAGAAGGGAGGAAAATATTAGTAGAATGGAAGGACAGTACAGTCACACATAACAAGAACTGCATCCTTAATACCTGTCACATTCTGAGATTTTCACGTATAAAGAAAAGAAGTTAAGGGAATAATTGCATCCCAACCTCAAGTATGAAGTCCCCATTTAGATCCTTCAACCCACAATATCACCCCAACAACCACATTTCATTTACCAAAATACTATGAAACACCATGATTAAATGCTAGAATGCTCATTCTGTGCTTACAGCCAGATAAAATGAAAAATTTTCCCCTCTTTATGTGAGTGTGTTTATCCAAGACTTGCCCAGCTACCATTACACTTTTGTCATACATCTGGTCCCTGGTTAGCTCTCACCACAGCAGCAGTGAAGCAGCAGAAGTGAACCTTCCAAAACAATAAACATTACAATCAGTCAACAAGTGATTGTTGTATTCTTGCTCAAAGCTAATTAAAAATTTGCTGCATTACACCTGCTAAAGGAGGTGGAGGAATGCCTTGCCATGATCAGAGGCCATATTTATAAACTACTGGTTTGAAGTCACTCAGCCAAGTTGAAGTTAAAAATAAGAATAATGTTCAGCAGAAGCCTCAACTGCAATTCAAGTACAGTACATCCTTCAGCTTTGCGAATTTTAACTTGCGATTCACCAATTTTGCGAGGTAGTTCCAAAAGTCATGTATTTTTTAACACAACCACAACCACGCCGAGAATTAACGATGCATAACCTGGCCAATATCCTCGCCGTCATTGACCAGCTGAAAGAAACCATCCTGAGCAACGAATGTGACCAATTTAGGGCTCAGGAAGCATGCGACAGTGTTGACAGGGCCCTTCACTTTTATGCTGACCTCCACAGAAATGGGATTAACAAGAGGAAGCAGTCTCATTTGGTTTTCGTTTTTGAAGGCTCCAACATGCTTGCATGCGTCGGCCTTGGGTCACCTAATGGCGGCTGTCCATGCTGCTCGATCCCTGGCAGCCTCCATGTTCAGTCCCTTAACCCTTAAGTCACACTTAATGACCTTGTCCCATGTCTTTCTCGGTCTACCTCTCCCAACCCCTCCCCCAATATTAACACTTCTCACCCTCTGTACCCAGTTATCATCCCCCATCCTCTCCACATGTCCAGACCACCTCAGCCTACCTCTCCTCATCACAACACCAATACACTCCAGTCCCATCCTACCTCTCAACTCTTCCATCGTAAACCCAGCCTCCCCAGGCCTTGCACGCAGGAATGCACTGCACATCCACCTAATCATTGTCATTTCTGTACGTTTAAACCTGCAAATATCCTCTTCCTTTACTGCCCAGGTCTAACTACCATACAGCATCACACTCCTAACACATGCTGCATACAAAAACCCCTTAGCACATAAGGAGAGTCCTCTCAATGTCAGGAGAGGCAACAGCTCCCTGAACTTCTTCCAAGCACTTCTCACCCTAGCAACCGAGCTAACTCCAGCCCCATCTCCGGCACATAACATGTCTCCCAAATAACAAAACACATCCACACACTCAAGAGACTCACCTGCAAGTTCAACCCTCTCACGCCTAACAATCTCCACCTGCTCTCCCCGACACGCCGCACGCATGAAATCAGCATCATCTCGCAGTCTACCTCTAATACCACTACATCTCTTGTGCACCCATCTATCACAAACACTACACAAGATGGAATTACTTCCCACACCCTTGTGGCAAACTGCACATGGCCACTCTCCCTCTTTTCTGATTGTACCACCACCAACCCTAGATATCATCACTTTTGTTTTATCTGCATTTACCCTTAAGCCCTTGTACCCCATACCATCTCTCCACTTCTTAGATCTTTCCTCTGCCTCCTTTTCATTCTCTCCAATCAACACCAAATCATCAGCATACAACATCTCCCATGGGAGTCCATCTCTGAAGTCACGTGAGAGGGCTTCAAGTACCATGATAAACAACAAGGGACTCACAACTGACCCCTGATGCAAACCAACATTCACAGAAAACTCATCACTCAAAACTCCATTCACTCTTACCTGGGTGCGAGCACCCACGTACATGGCCATAGCCACCCTAACCAGCCACTCTTCCAGCCCTAGCTTTCTCATTGCCCACTTCACCACCTCTCTAGGGACTCTGTCAAAGGCCTTTTCCAAATCAACAAAAACAAAATACAATTCCCTTTTCTTTCCAATATAGAGTATTTTTCTTGAAGCTGTCGAACAATGAATATGGCATCAGTGGACCCCCTGCCTGGCATAAACCCAAACTGCATCTCATCGATATTCACAGTTTCTCTAATCATACCTTCTAGAACTCTCTCCATTACTTTCGTTATCTGATCTAAGAGCTTTATACCTCTGTAATTTCCCCTTTCCAGGGCATCACCCTTCCCTTTGTACACATTTACAATTACACTCTTCAGCCAATCATCTGCGACAACACACTCATCGTTTAGTTTCGTTTTTGAAGGCTGCAACATGCTTGCATGCATCGGCCTTTTTGGATTGGAGCGTGTAGCATTTTATGACCGGATGCCCTTCCTGATGTCTACCAATGACCCTTAGGTGGATTCGATCCTCCGACCCTACGGCCAGAGCGGAGCGCTCTAACCCACTGAGCCACGGCTGCTACTCATATATAATCATATTTATCAGGTCAGTGACTAACCTCACCCCAGTATCTCCTGAGGCCTTCAACATTTCGGCAGTCAACCCAGACACACCTGCCGCCTTCCCCACCCGCATCCTGCCTATTGCCTCACTCACAGTAGCAGCGTCAATCAAAGGCCAAGGGCCAAACACTCGATCAGCTGGCTCCAAACCTTCTCTATCCCAATCAGACTCCTCATTCAACAACCGGCTATAATGCTCTCTCCATGCATCTTTAATATCCTCACTGTTCACCACTACCCTTTCATCATCATTCTTCACACACTGCTCAACTACAATGTCCCGATTATCCCTCTTCACCTGATTTGCCACCCTAAAAATCATATTTTTCCTTTCTCCATGATTTAGATTATCAAGTAAAAGTCTCTGTGACTCAGACTTCGCCCTGTGTACCTCTCTTCTAGCCCTGCGCTTGGCAGCCAAGTACTCCTCCCTGTTACCACCCTTCTTCCATTCCTGGAAAAGCCTTGTTTTCTCCTTAACTGCAGCTTCTACACCCTCATCCCACCACCAAGTTACTTTATGTCTTGGTGGGCCTCTTGTCCAAGAGACTCTGCCCATCGACCAGCCGTCCTGCCACCCCTCCCCAAGCAGCCAGCAATCCTAGCATCCCTAACGTTTTTGATTCTGATGACCCCAGTGACGATTCTGACTTCGAGGATTCATGAGAGAGGCAGAAAAAACACAGCAAGATGTGGAAATATCTGCCAACAGTGATAGTGATGACGTAGGCCCCGCGGGGCCACAGTAGCCGCACCCAAGGCTCGCCCCGCCACCAGTCCCGTACACCATGCCAGTCTTCACATCAGTGTAAGTGCTTATTTTTTATTTTATTTTTTTTTTTATTTTTTTAACCTATGATGTTTTCTTATTAATATTACTGTACAGTACATCAGTTCATGTTTGTTTCATTTATCATCGTAAAATTAAGAGGTAGAGTCGAGAGAAAGAGTGGGAAAAAGTGCTTACCTTGGGATGATGTCGACTAATTTGCCTTTATTTCATATATTTAACTGTTTCAATTTTGCGAATTTTGATTTTGCGAGGGTTTTTGCCGACCATATTCTCGCAAAATTGGAGGAAGGACTGTACATTATTTTGAAGTGCTGTCTATTGTAACATATTGCAAACACCTCTGTTCAATAACACTTGTCTCATATTAATAATAAAGACATTAACATTTAATATTCAGATTTTTGTGCACTTCCTCCTCCCGCTGTCTCTCACCTCAACTCACTGTCCCTCTGGTGGCTGCGCACACTCCAAAACCTGCCCTTTCAAATACTTACTGAAAGGCCACCTTCAGTGGTCTTAACCCCTTAGCTCCCAGAGCTCCTGTGTGAGGGATTTTACTTGAAGGGTGCTAGGCGTACCACCCTCTGCCTGCAGGCTCATAGACGCAAAGCTCATAGGTCTCTACCCTGGGGTTCCTTTCTTTACAAAAGTTTGAAAATGCCCATTTCCGTCCTATATTGAGGACACTGGGTGCTAATGGGTTAAAGAGACTGACCGATTTGTCAGTGTTTAACCCATTTACTCCCAGAGCTCCTGTGTGAGGGATTTTGCTGCAACGGTGCTAGGCGTACCCTCCACCTGCTGGCTCATAGTCGTGAAGCTCATAGGTCCCTACCCTGGGGTTCCCTTCTTTACAAAAGTTTGAAAATGCCCAGTTCCTTCCTATATTGATGACACTGGGTGCAAATGGGTTAAGCGAAGACCACTTTCAGCAGCCTCCACATGATGTCAAGCCAATTCCAGTTTTCAGTTGAAATAACAGAAATTTGAATTATGCCATGAGTGAGATAGAACAAGGAATTTTCTGTTATTTTTATCATGCTGGGACACCTGTTGAGGAGAGTGAGAGAGAGAGAGAGAGAGAGACAGGATTGTAGTGTTTACTGTTATACTAAGTACTGTATACTACAGCATAATAGTACCAGTATATAGTTTTAGGAGTATAAGGAGGGAGGAAGGAGAGGCGAGAGAGTGGTAATATGACAAACACGTCACTCTTCTCTCTTCTGCCATGCTAGTAGTTTCATTGCCAGACCAAGGACAAATCCATCCCCTCCACTAAAGGCAAATACAGTACTAAATTTGAAGCAAAAGGCCAGAAATGAGTCACAACTCAGGAGCTGGTGGCCTGACTGGACTGGAAATTGTTTTTATCTTCAAGTTAGAGCATTTTAATGGTATCTTGCTCTAATAAAAAATCTGCTACATTGCGTTGTTTTTTCTGTGTTACGGTAACAAACAAACAGAAATCAGATCACTGTAATACTGTATAGATTTTGAATGTCAAAATCTGATTTCACTGATGTTAGCCATGGTCACCTATGTATGGTGTGAAGTGAATTCAAAGCATTGGGGGTCTGGGTGGACCACCCCCACCCCCAGTTAGGCATTGGCCCATCCATAGTGTAGGTCTGCCATTTGATTGTTCAGTTCTAGGTTAAGGTGAGTGGGGTCTGGGTTGGTTAATTCTTAAAATATCCTGTCTTCGTTGCCTTCAACTTATTTCCTGTGATGAAACTTGTTCTCTCCCATCTCCTTAACTACTAATGTCCAGCTTGCTTTTGAAATCATGAATATCCTTTGTATGTATCACCTCTTCATCCAGGTTATTCCATGCTTCAATAGTTCTGTAAGGGAAGCTGTATTTCTCGATGTCTCTCTTGCATGTGATCCTTTTCAACTTTTTTTCCGTGACCCCTTATTTCACTTTTGTCCCACAAAAACAGGTCCTCCCTATCAAGCTTCTACATTCCCTTGCTGTACACATTTATCAGATCTCCCCTCATTCTTTTTTTTTCTTCTAAGGTTGGGAGATATAATCTTGACAGTCTTTCCTCGTGTGGTAATTGTCTTAAGCCAGGTACCATTGTCATTGCTGCTCTTTGTATTCTTTTAATCCTTCTTATATCCTTCTTTTTACACTGTGACCATACCTATTCTGCATATTCTAGCCTTGGATGAATCATTGATACAATCAACCTTATCATCACCACCTCATCCAGATAAGTAAACACAACTCTTATGTTTCTCAAAAGGTTATACCTGTATGTATCTCTGATGATCTTCTATCTATCTGTCTATCTATTGCCAGATGCCTGAATCCCGAACGGGGTGGCCACAAACAAATCACCTTCATGTCACTCTGTCCCCTGCCATTTCACTACCCCGCTCCCAGCTCACACCCCTCTCTCTCATGTACCTCTCCACTCCATCTCTCCATCTCATCCTCGGCCTCCCCCTCCCTCTCCCCCCCTCCACCTCACTCACATACACTCTCCTCATCAGTCTTTCACTCTCCATCCTCTCCACATGCCCAAACCACCTTAACGTGTTTCTCCTAACACTTCCTATCATGTCCACATCCACACCACAATGCTCCTTCACTTCCTCATTTGTTAGTCTGTCTCTCCATGTGACTCCACATGCTCCTCTCAAATAACTCATTTCCACTGCTATCACTCTTGACTTCTGTCCTTCCAACAGGGTCCAAGCTTCACTTCCATATGTCAGAGTTGGTATAACAGTACTGTCATGTAAACTTTTTCACTTCCATGCTCACTTCCCTGTTTCTTATCACTGCTTTCAACGAACCAGCAACCTTCCTTCCCTGCTGCACCCTTTCAATCACTTCACCCTCCAGACTTCCATCCTTACTCATCACACTACCCAAGTACTTAAATGCACTCACATTCTCCATATCCTCTCCATCCAATCTCACTGTACGTTCACTGGCTTCACTTCTTTCGAAGACCATCACTTTACTCTTCCCTACATTCACCTTTAGATTCCATTTCTTACACACTCTCCCAAACTCATCTACCACGCCTTGCAGCTCCCCTTCATCTTCACTCAACAGCACAGTATCATCTGCAAACAACAGTACAGGGAGTTTCCAAACACTGCCCTCTCTCACTAGGGCCGCTCCAACATCCACTGCCTTACCTTGTATCTCTTTTATAACCTCATCCATGTACAGATTGAACAACCATGGAGACATAACACATCTTTGTTTCAGTCCAACCTTCAAATGGAAAGATTCACTCAGTTTGCCATCCACATGCACTGCAGCCTTAGCACCCTCATACATACTCTTCACTACCTTCAACAACTTTCTATCCACTCCATATATTCTCAATACTTTTCACAATCCTTGCCTATCCACCCTGTCATATGCTTTCTCCAAATCCATGAAGGCTGCGTACAACTTCTTTCCCTTCTCTAGAAACTTTTCCACTAAAGATCGAAGAATGAATATCCGGTCTACGCAACCTCTTCCGTTCCTAAAACCTCCCTGTTCTTCTCCAGCTAATTCCTCTGTTATTTCCCTAACTCTGTCAATAAGTATCCTACCATATACTTTTCCTATTACACTAAGAGGGCAAATGCCCTTATGATTACCACACACTTCTTTTTCCCCTTTTCCTTTGTACAGGGGAATAATTATACCTGACTTCTAATCCTCCAGGACTCTACCTTCCTCCCAGGCCAATCTACACACCTTCCACATCCATTCTATTACTATCTCTCCCCCATGCTTCAGCATTTCACCACACACTCCATCAATTCCTGGGGCTTTGCCCATTTTAACTTTCTTCATTGCTTCCACCATTTCCATCCTACTGATTTCTTCCTCTCTTCTCACAACCCTCCTTCTCCCCACCATTCCCCAGCCACTTATAATTGCATTACTTTCATGCTCTATGTTCAACAATTTGTTAAAGTGTTCTCTCCATCTGTTCACTTTTTCTCCCTTCTCTACTAGTAATCTACCATTTTTATCTTTCACACCCCCACTAACTTCGTTGGCACCCTGTCTAGCTCTCTTTACCTTTTTCCAGAACATTTTCTTACATTCCCTCCACTTTGCACTCAAATTCCTTCCAAATTCCTCATCCACTCTCTTCTTACTCTCTCTTACTAATCTTTTCATCTCTCTCCTCCTCTCTGCATATAACTCTCTCGTCCGTCTCTCAGCTTCTTCGACGCCCCTGTTCCTCATCCACTCATTATATGCTTTCTTCTTTTGTGCCATAGCCTCTCTCACCTCTTCAGTCCACCATGCTGTTCCCTGAACCCCCTTTCGTCTTCTTTTCACCCCACACACCATCTCGTATGCTGCACCGATTTCTTCTGTGAATATCTTGCACACACCTTCCACATCCCCCATCTTCTCCAGTCTATATTTACTCAATTGCTTCTCCACTTCCCTTTTATATTCAGCCTTTATTCCATCCTCTTGTAACTTTTCTACCCTCCTT
>JAGKTI010027535.1:0-13228 GCA_018397915.1 Birgus latro | reverse complement strand
ACCTTACATGCTGCACAGATTTCTTCGGTGAATATCTTGCACACACCTTCCAAGTTCCCCATCTGCTCCAATCTATATTTACCCAATCGCTCCTCCACTTCCCTTTTAAATTCAGACTTTAATCCATCCTCTTGTAACTTTTCTACCCTCCTTGTAAGAACTACTTCCTCGTGTCCTTCTCTTCTTATCCTTTCATCCACACACACATAGTCAATCATTGCCTTCCGTTCATTCACTTCACCATCCACCCTTCTCAACACTCACCATGTATACCTATGGATCATTTTGTGCCTGAAGAGGGTATTAGCTAACACCAACCCCCTCCCGGCACAAACGTCCACTAAAGCACTGCCATTCTCATCCATCTTTGCAAGCACACCCCACTCACCTACCACTCGATCCACCTTCTCATTCCCTACTTTTCCATTCATATCTCCAATTAGAAACACTCTATCATTCCTTTCAAACTTTTCCAAGCACACTTCCACTTTTGTCCAGAACTCTTCTCCCACTCTACATACACGATCTTGCGTTGGCGCATACACGCACACAATCGCCCACATTTGTAGTCCAACTTTCACTCTTACCCACACAATTCTTGACCCAACTGATCCATACTCCCTTACATTCTCCTTCCATCTGTTGCTCACACAATACACACTCCTTTCGCCCTCTCATTCTCACCTACTCCTGCGCATATACCCCATCCAGGTCCGAGGCTTCTTGTTATTATTTTTGATTAGTTGTTTTATGTGGTGGGGCACTAACCCACCACCAAATCTTTTAGTCGCCTCTTATGACAAGCAGGAATACGGGGGGGGGGAATTCTTGAAAAAAAAAAAAAAAAAACCCTACCCCCATTTCACAGATTTCGACAGCAATATAAAAACTACAATAAGAGAAACATACCTCTCTGTGATGCGCATCAGGCAAAAGACTGCTGATCTCTGTGGTAGTTCTAGCTTCCAGACAACCCAGTCCCTAACCCAGGCAGTCTTTTGTGGCCCTTCAGTGCTTCTAAAGTCCATTCCCTGAGGACCTGATAGACCAAACAGACCTCCCTGGGCAATGGATATAGCCTTGTGAGAATTTTTGACTTGCAATGGCTTACTCTCCTAGTCAGTCTCTTCCCTGAGGCTCAGTGTCCCCCTATGGCAAGATACAGTATTCTCACTTTGTCTTCAATTTCTTCTCAGGTTGTAGTGTTGGGGTAGACTGTCCCTTTATATTGACTCTTCTGTATCTCTCTTGTCTTGCTCTTGAGGATCTTTTATCTATCTTGCTCTTGAAGATCTCGTATCTATCTTGCTCTTGAGGATCTCGTATCTATCTTGCTCTTGAGGATCTTGTATCTATCTTACTCTTGAGGATCTTGTATCTATCTTACTCTTGAGGATCTCATATCTATCTTATTCTTGAGGATCTTGTATCTCTATCTTCTTTGTATCTATCTTTCTTCTATCTATCCTCTCTCTTTCTTTACAAATTCTTAACACATTCTTATTTTAAATTCAAATTCTGACCACATTAGGGGAGATATCATTCCAAGCATTAATTTCTCTACTTCTTCCACTTTTTCCATGCCATTCAAGTACTTTTACTATTACTTTTCAAAATCCTTATACAGTACACTGTATATTTTTTGGGCCTTGAGACCTCTAGGTAATTTTGCAAGAGTCTTTTTCCCAAACCATTTCCTTGAACTATGAGCTTGAATGCTTTTTTTTTTCAATGCTTTAGATAAATTGCTTTGATCCATTTTACTTAATTTGGATCCATATTACTTTGATCCTCTTGCCTTATTCAGTGGCAGTCACATGGGATGCTTGCACATACTAGCCTTGCCGATCCATCCTTTGGAACCCACACTCCAGCCTTAACGGGTGACCCAAGGGTGACCCAAAGCCGTCAAACATGTGGTAATGACCATCAGGTACCGAACGCAGCTATGTCACACAATCATTCCAGTGAACAGCCGTATATACTGCTATTACAGTCTATTTGGCTGTTATACTCTTGTTATATACTGCAATTATACTCAGATTCAATTGACATGCTGAACTGCAATGATACATTAGTTGGTTGTGTCACTCTGGTTATAGTTTCTCAGTGCAATAAAAAAATCCTTGTTTCTCTCATTAGACTCCAATATACTGCTTATTTCTTGAATTATACTGGAATATACTGCCCTTCTCTGCCTCTTCTAGAGCAGTAGCATATCATGGGGGGAGGGGAGGGCCACATATATATACACCAATAATTTGTCAACTGCACAAACCAGAGTTGATTTTTAGGCTGAAAATATTTTGTGCAGAGACTTTCATTTCTTCTTTGGTTGTCTTCTTATTCTTCTTCAGTGTCTTCTTGGCCAGTCTTGTTCTTGATTTTCTTCCCTGCCTATCTTGATTTTTCTTCAGCCTCTGAGTTCCTTCTTGAGCCACTTTGCATGTCTTCATCAGCCATCCTGCATTACTACTGGAGCAGTCTTGTTGGTTTTCTTTCTCGAGTTTCTTCTTGCCTTGGTTTTCTTCTTGAGTTTGTCTTGAGTTTCTTCTTTGTCTTTTCTTCCTTCTTGAGTTTTCCTTGTCCTGGTTTTCTTCCTTCTTGAGTCTCTCTTCTTCCTTGACTTTCTCTTGTCTTGTTTTCTTCCTTCTTGAGTTTGTCTTCATTTCCTTACTTCTATCTTCTCCATTCTTTTTCTCAAGCTTCTTTATCTCACTTTCTAAATCTCAATCTGTAATTAATGTCTAACTTTTATTTTCATTTGCAGTATATCTGAATAAGGCTCTCATTTTTGGCATCTCCCTTTGACCATTTTAGATCTGAAGAAATAAAATAAAATAAAAAAATTAGTTCTTAGCCTAATATTCACCCCTCCAATATAAATTTATTTCTTGCTACTTCTGAACTATAAGATTTTTTTTATTATACCTCATTTAAATGTTAACTAATTTATATACATAAACCATATTGCAGCATTTCATATAAGTTATGTAGGCATAGGCAGTGAAAATGGCACATGGAGAGAGACTAATGAAGAGAATGTATGTGAGCAAGGTGGGGGAAGGGAGACAGACAGAGGGGGAGAACAAGGATGAGATGGAGAGATATAGGAGTTAGGGGGGGCTTAAGCTGGGGGTAGGGCAGCAAAAAAGAGTGTGACTAACTAGCAATGTATGTGAGAGGTGGAGGGAGGGGGAGACCAAGGGTGAAATGGAGGGATAGAGTGGAGAGGAATATGTGAGGCAGGTGTGTGTGTTGGGGGAAGGGCAACAAAGAAAGAGACTAACTAGGAGAGTATGAGAGTTAGGTGAAAGAAGGGAGAATGAGGGGAAGACCAAAGAAGAGATGGAGGGATGGAGTGGAGAGGTACAAGAGAGAGGGGGGAGAGTTGGGGAAAAGACAAAGTAACGGCAGGGGACAGGGTGACAAGGAGGAGATTTGCCTATGGGCACCCTTTACGGGATTAAGGAGTCTGGTTATAGACTGACAGACAGACAGACAGACACAGACACTTACCATAGTGGTCAGTTAAGAAGATCTACAGGCAGAGCGCTCCACGGCTCTGCCCCGCTGAACCGCACCTGAAAAAAACTATCCATTAACAAGTATTTACGGTGCAGGTCCAGTGCTGGAACACTTTACCTGTGGCTTAACTCTGATGGCACTAAGAGCTGCTCCATACCAAACGAATTCGCCAGTCCTGGATGGTAAGGAGGCTGCATAACACCAAGACAGTTAAAGATTGGGTTAGTAAAATATACTATACACTACTAGCAGATGCTGGTGCCATACTCGTCATCTTGTATGAAACGAACACCCAGCCATCTACTCTTAGAAGTCTGTATCGGTTTTTATGGCGATGTACATACCCTTCCATCACTCCATTTGTATAGCAATCCCATTAATTACCGATACACTTCCGTAACTCACAAATATCGGTGCTCCAGCGATGGGACAATTAAGACAACCAAGACTCAACAACCACGACTCGGTTTACTAGGAAACCGAGGAAAACTTGGAAACCGAGGAACCTTGCCACACGTACCATAAAACAGTACATGTACCATAATACAGCTAAGGATCTGATCTCATTCTCCCTACAAGCTAAAATTACTAGAGTTCCCATCACTCTTTCACCCCCTTCCCTATCACCCTCCCTGGCCCACCCAACCACCTAGCCATCTATGATGATGATGATCATCTTGAAGCACCTGTCCTATCTAAGCCTGACTGCCACCATGGGGAGAAAGACAGATTAGTGCACATGTACATAGAAATAAATAGAAATCCTCTAAATGTTAGAAATTCTTTGAAAAATCTAAGTTTTATTTATACTAGTGGCTCAGCAAAACATTAAGAATTGAAAATGGATTACTCTACTGTTTTATTTATACTAGCGGCTCAGCAAAACATTAAGAATTGAAAA
This sequence comes from Birgus latro, assembly GCA_018397915.1. Taxonomy (NCBI): domain Eukaryota; kingdom Metazoa; phylum Arthropoda; class Malacostraca; order Decapoda; family Coenobitidae; genus Birgus; species Birgus latro. Next base: position 8,799 of record JAGKTI010027535.1, on the reverse strand, counting down.
TGGATTACTCTACTATTTTTCAAAGCCTCCAGTAGAAAACAGAAGAGTAACTTATCCATTCTTGTGGTGGTTTGCGAGGCAGGCTGGTGGACCTCTGGTTTGGCATGGATCAGTCACGTGGAGTCCCTGGTGCTGTCCAATCATCCGCAGAGACTTCGTAAATTTCAAGGAGGGAACTGCAAACACACTCACATGAGCACACATAATGACGTGCGGGGGAGGGGGAGGCAAGGAGGAAAATGAAGAGGAGGGGGAGGCAAGGAGGAAAATGAAGAGGAGGGGGAGGCAAGAAGGAAAATGAAGAGGAGGGTGTGGATATACATCCTTATGTTTAATATTAGCAGGGTAAGTATGAGTCTTGTATCTCCCTTAACATACAGCAGAACATCACTGACTGACTTGGGGGAAGCCTAATCCAATAAAGACGAAAATCAGTTATATCCGACATCCCACTCAGATGGGATTTCAAGCACACTGTTCTGTTTAAGTTTCATTTATAAAGGCTCCAACGTGCTTGTATGTGTAGGCCTTGGTCACCTTATGGCAGCTCTCCATGCTGCTCGATCTGTGGCAGCTTCCCTATTCAGTCCCTCATCGCTGAGGTCATACTTAATGACCTCGTCCCAGGTCTTTTTCGGTCAACGTCTCGTAACCCTGCCCATACCGTTAACACTTCTCATTTTCTGCGCCCAATTATCATCCCCCATCCTCTCCACATGCCCAAATCTACCACTCCTCATCCCACCAATACACTCCAGTCCCATTCCCCTCTTAGCTCTTTCACAGTTAACCTAGCCCTCCCAGGCCTCGCATTCAAGGATGCATTGCAGATCTACCTAATCATTGTCATTTTTGCACGTCTGAGACTGCGCATATCCTCTTCCTTTACTGCCCAGGTCTCACTACCATAAGCATTACACTACTAACACAGGCTGCATACACAGATCCCTTAGCATGGAGGAAGAGCCCTCTCAATGTCAGAAAAGGCAACAGCTCCCTGAACTTCCTCCAACCACCCCACACTCTTGCCACAGTGCTGCTCCATCCCCGCCTCCAGCACATAACATGTCTCCCATATAACAAAACTCGTCCACACACTCAAGAGACTCACCAGCAAGTTCAATCCTATTACACCTGACAATCTCCACAGGCTCTCCCCGACACACCGCACACATGAAATCAGCATTATCTCATAGTCTACGTCTAATACCACTACATCTCTTACGCACCCACTTACCATAAACCCTGCATAAGATGGACTTACTTCCTACACCCTTCTGGCAAACCACACATGGCCACTCTCCCTCTTCTTTGACAGTACCACCACCAACCCAAGATACATCAACTTTGTTTTACCTGCATTCAAGTCCTTGTGCCCCATACCATTTGTCTGCTTTCTAAATTTTTCCTCCGGCTCCCTTTCATTCTCTGCAATCAACACCAAATCATCAGCATACAACATCTCCCACAGGAGTCCACTTCTGAAGCCACATGAGAGGGCTTCAAGTACCAGGATAAACAACAAGGGGCTCAAGACTGACCTCTGAGACACATCATCATTCATGGAAAACTCATCATTCAATCCTTCATTCACCCTTACCCGAGTGTGAGCACCCACATACATAGTCATAACCACCCTAACCAACCACTCCTTGATCTTAAGCTGTCTCACTGTCCACCTCACCACCTCCCTACGGCCACTGTCAAATGCCTTCTTGAAATCAACAATACCAAAGTACAGATGCCTTTTCTTTCCTATATATTTTTCCTGAAACTGTCTAACAATGAATACTGCAACAGTGGTCTCTCTGCCTGGCACAAACCCAAACTGCAGCTCACCAATATTCACTCCGTCTTTAATCATACCTTCTACAGGGTGTCCAAGTCACGCACCATAGCGAAAACCGAAATTTCGAGTACTTGTTCGAAGTGCTGATCGTAGTGCCACATACAAATATTCAGACGGGTGATGCAGAAGGATACATTGTAAGATGTCAGATGTTACTTCTCAGCATGCAGCTGTGATTCTTGGTTTCCGATGAGGCAGTGACATTGTGTATGCAGAGAAGATAATGTTATTGTCTCATCGGAAACTAAGAATCACAGCTGCATGCAGAGTAATAACATCTGACATCTTACAATGTGTCCTTGAAGCGTGCATCACCCGTCTGAATATTTGTACAAGGCATGACTGTCAGCACTTCGAACAAATACTCTAAACTTCACTTTTCCCTGTGGTGCATGACTTGCAGGACACCGTGTTGAACTCCCTCCATTACCTTCATTATCTGGTCCAAAAGCCTTATGCCTCTATTATTTCCTTTTTCCTGGGCATCACCTTTTCCCTTGTACACATTTACAACCACATTCTTCATCCAATCATCTGGGACAACACAGTCATATACAGTAATCCCTCAATTATCCAATGTAACAGAGCCAAAGGCATGTCTGGACAGTGCATCAGTTCGGATATGGACTTTTCCCCTGGCCCTCCTTCGTACATACCCTAACTTTGAAAGCCATTGTACAGGGCCACTACAGTACATTGCACAACACTTATTCCTGGTGTTTTACACTACTCTGTCTGGTCAAGCAAACCTATAAACCACAGTCAAGCAATTACCATGGTCAAGGAAACCCATCAACCACATACAAGCAATTACCACTGTAGGGTCATACCGTGCAGTGACATGAAAAAAAAATAGCCCTGCTGGGCATATATGTTCACGCGGCCATAATTTCCACAAGGACACAAGCATTTTCTCCAGATAAAATGGAAAAATGTACTAATTATGGTTTCGAACAGCCACATGACAGCATCAAAATAATGGACTGTTTGGATCATGGATGTCTGGATAATCGGGGGATTACTAATCATATTTATCAAGTTGGTAACTATTCTCAATCTTATATCTCCTGAGGCCTTCAACATTTCAGCAATCAACCCAGACACATCTGCTGCCTTTCCCACCTGCATCCTGCCTATTGCCCTGCTCACAGTACCTGCATCAATCAAAGGCCACGGACCAAAAACTGGATCCACTGACTTCAAACCTTCCCTGTCCCAGTCAAACTCCTCATCCAACAATTGGGTATAATACTCTCTCCATGCATCTTTAATACCCTCACTGTTCACCACTACCCTTCCTTCACCATTCTTCACACACTGCTCACCTGTGATATCCCCGTTTTCCTTCTTCATCTGATTTGTCACCTTCAATATCATATTACTGTATACAGCACTGAAAGCCCATCTTCAACGTTCACCTATATTATTTACCTTAACTGACCCTACGTGTCAGCAAGAGGGTTGGTGGAGGGTTAGTGCCCCTCCCTGTAAAACAAATAACTCAAAGTCAAATGTCCACCCCTTATGGGATTATGGCATCTGGAAATAGATAGACAGATAGAACTGACCCACACCTTCATTTTGCTGTTTATTTCATATAGGGCAGAGGGGGAAAAAGAAAAATAATACAGCCCTACATACTTCCCATAGACTTCTTCGTGACTAGTACAGTTCTTGTGCTAATCTATTTTTACACAGTAATTCTTGTGCTAATCTACTTTTACACACTGCATTAAAGATAAAGATATGGTAATATTAGGCTAGATTAATGTTTGGGAGTGTGAAAAGGATGAGGATTACAACTGGGCACAGAAGGCAAGAAATGAGAATGTTGGAGGGTAGGGTTGTGAAAGGCTGACTGAAAAAGACTTGGGATGAAGTCATAGAGTGTGACCTCAGGGATACGGGACAGAAAAGGGAGGTTGCTGGAGAATGAGCAGTACAGAAAGCCACCATTAGATGACCCAAGGCAGACACATGAATGCTCGTTGGAGCCTTTATAAACGACATGATACGATTAATAAGGTATGTACCAGTTTAACATTACTTAACAGGGTACAACTGTGAAGATGGAGAGATGACAATTTTACACTAAATTTGTGCAAAAGTCTATCCACACCCAGACTCCTTAATTCCCCAAGGGATGGCCACGAACAAACTTCCCCCAAATCACCCTGTCTCCTGCCATTTCACTGCCCTTCCCCCAGCTTAAACATCCTTCTCTTGTATACCTCTCCACTCCATCACATCCTCTGTCTCCTACTTCTCCCCTCACGTCACTGACACACACACTCCTCATTAGTCCCTCACTTTCCACCTTCTCCACATGGCCAAACCACTTCAAAGTATTTCTCTTAATGCTTTCTATCACATCCACACCACAACTCTCCCTCACTTCCTATCTGTTCTGTCTTCCTTGTATTTAAAAAAAAATACACTACTGGGCAATCATATGATAACAGGCAATTAAAATACAAGGGGTTATTAAGGGCCAAGAACAGAGGTCACTTTTTAGTAGTCAATACCTAGTTACCTAATAACGCTGCAAAAATAAAACAAGTAGACAACCATGGATAAAAAGCTGCATCATGAAAACAAGCTACATATAGCCAGACTTTCATCCTGTATGGGATGGCCACAAACAAATCGCCCCTATGTCGCCCTGTCCCCTGCCATTTTACTGCCCTTCCCCCAGCTCACTCTCCCCTCTCTCATATTCCTCTCTACTCCATGAAAACACTGTGCCTATTTTTGAGCTAGCATGCACAAGCCTACCAAAAACTGTGCCTACCAGATAATCTTATTTAACCCCTTCGAATTAATGATATATTTTGGAATTTATTCTTGCTACCACTACACATTGTGGTGGATTGCAGTGACCATCATTCACTCACTTTATGAACTGCTACCTACTTCTTCCTTCACCTTTCATCATTCTTTTTCTGTGTCTGTCCTCCTGTCTTCCTGTTTCTCACCATCATCCATCCTATGCTATGCTGTGCTGCCTACTTCCTCCACCTTTACCATTCTTTTTCTGTGCCTGTCATCCTCTCTTCCTATTTCTCACCATCATCCACTCACTTGATGTGGTGCTCCTTCCTCCTTCCTTCACCTTTATCATTCTTTTTCTGTGTGTCCTCCTCTCTTCATATTTCTCCCATCTTTTCTGTCACTTTTTATTACTCCCCTTTCCTTTCCAGGTGGCTTTACATTAAGTGAAAAGCCTAATGGTTTATTTTAAGCAAGGAAACCATTTACAACACTGGGCGGTAACCATATAACCAGCCCATATGTAATCCCTACATGTCAACAAGTGCGTTGACAGGGTTAGTGCTCCTCCCCGTAAAGAAACTAATTCAAACACAAACAGCCACCCCTTATGGGATTATGGAGTCTGGCTATAGATGGAAAGACAGACAACACTATACACTACAACTAAAATCAGGAAGGATATCAAGTACTAAATGAGTCACGGAAAAGTGTAAAGGCATCAGAGAAGGCCATATCTAATCACTCCATTTGGAAAGCTCCAGAGCTGAACCAAAACTGCCTAAAGGTACTAAGATTAAAATAAGAAATAGATCATCAGTCAAGGGGTCAATAATACAGGCAGGTGACATCACAAACACATCCACCATACAAGAATCCTATGACATGAGAAACCGAGATCCAAAATTGGTCATGCCAGCAGGGTCAGTTAACCGAATCCTATTTTTCCCATAAGTTATGTTCTCTGTTGTACAAGTTTTGCGATTCCCTTTTTTCTCTATCCAACATACGGTACAAATATCCACTATCCGAGCAATCCATTAATATATCCCATTCATAACGGCACCCACCCGTACAGGGAAAATAGTCCCTTATGGTCTGTATCTATAGCCAGACGCCTTAATCCAATACGGGGTGGCCACAATCAAATCGCCAAATCGCCCCCATGTCGTCCTGTCCCCCAGCTTTTCACTGCCCTCCCTCCAGCTCGCCCCCCCCCCCTCTCATCTCTCTCATATACCTTTCCACTCCATCCCTCCATCTCATCCCGAGTCTCCCCCTCTCTCTCTCTCACTCCTACTCCTCCACCTCACATACTGTACACTCTCCTCATTAGTCTCTCGCTCTCCATCCTCTCCACGTGGCCAAACCACCTCAGTGTATTTCTCCTAATGCTTTCTATTACATCCACATCCACACAACAATGCTCCTTCACTTCCTTATTTATCAGTCTCTCTCTCTCTATGTAACTCCACATGCTCTTCTCAGATATCTCATTTCCACTGCTCTCACTTTGACTTGGTGTCCTTCCAATAAGGTCCAAGCTTCACTATCACATACAGACTTTTTTACTTCCATGCTCACTTCCCTATTTCTCATAATTGTTTTCAAGGAACCAGCAACTTTTCTTCCTTGTTGTACCCTTTCAAGCACTTCGTCCTCCAAACTTCCATCCTTACTCATCATCACACTACCCAAATACTTAAATGCATTCACATATCTCAATCTTTTCTCATATAACTTCACTGTACATTCAGTGGCTTCGTTTCTCTCAAAGACCATAGCTTTACTCTTCCCTACATTTACCATTAGATTTAGTTTCTTACATATCCTCCCAAACTCATCCACCAAGCCTTGTAGCTCCCCTTCATCTTCACTAAATAATACAGTATCATCTACAAACAACAGTACAGGGAGTTTCCAAACCCTGCCCTCTCCCACTATGGCTGCTCCAACATCCACTGCCTTACACTGTATCTCTTTTATAACCGCATCCATATCCAGATTGAACAGCCATGGAGTCATAACACATCCCTTATGATCACTACAGCAAACAAAACCGTATTCTTATTTCATATCAACCCTTAACTCAAGAAAATTATATGTCTGTATCTACTTGCTGCCAGACTTCTTTATCCCAATTAAAAAAAAAATCACCAAGGGAAATTCTTGCTAACACTAAACATTTTACTGAGAAATTGTTGGCATCATGAAATTTTAGATTCAAAATTTTAAACCAACTGTATAATCTAACTTGGCCTAAATTCTTGTCCTTTGGTTAATTTAAAAAAAAAGTTCAGTGACAAAAAAAAACAATGCTTCAAATCTTTGTACGTTCCACAGCACTTCGTTGTGACTAGCACCATATTCAAGTGTTAATCTACAATTACAACTCTGTACTGAAAGATGGCAGTTTTAGGCCAAATTAGTGCAAAGGGGGTATAGTGAATATAAATATAATCCCAAATTCATGTGTTAATGATCAGTATACGAAAGATGAGGCTGTAAGTTGAGTGGAGGACAGCGAAATGGCAGGGTAACATGGAAGTGATGTTTGTGACCACTCCTTAATATTAACAGGGTAACGTGAGAATTACGAGAAAAATAATGATCCAAATGAACCAACAAAATGACAGGAGTCGGGGATCAGGGGTAAATTAAGCCAGATGGGGTAAATCGAAATATTTGGGGGGAAATGTGGGGGTATATTGCCGATTTTTCACATAATGATGTGCAGTAACTTTTAGTGAACAAGGTGTAAAACGACGTATCATGTATACTATATATAGCACATGCATTTTTTTTTTTTTTTTTTGACACTGAAATCTGGGAGTAATTTCATTTTACTAGAGTTTTTGGGTAATACTCTAAAAAGTTCATCGCCCCTTATAGAAAATCTAGGGTTTTCGGAGTAACGTGACTTCACGAGACAATTTTAGTTCAGAAAAAGTGCTTGCCAACTCAAGGCGCTAATTAAGCGGATCGTTAGCCAAAACTTAATGAACGAAATCAAATAACTGACAGGACTCCACCACACTCACTCGTATAACAGAAAAAACATTAGCAAATCAAGGCACTAAATAATAAATCACAAAACAAGCAATGAAAGAAATAAAACAAATTCAAAGCAATCAAGCAGTAGGCTACTCACTCATGTGCCCGCCGCCAGGATGAGAATGAGGAACTGTTGATTTGCAGGAACGAAGAAGCTTTGAAAACGCTTGTTTCGGCGACTCGCATTCCAAAGAGGTCGAAGCACTTGTTTCTTGGCGACTCGTTCTTGCTTTTTATACTCGTACATTCTTCTTTATTATTTTAATGTTGATATAGTTTGTCTTAGTAATATATGAGGATAATGACATGTAATAAGACAAACTATAATAATAAGATTCACATTCTACAGGGTTCGAAGCATTTGTTATTCGGCAATTTAGTTTGATTTTTACTCCTTCATTTTACTTTCTCTTTCATTTTACTTTCTGTGCTTTTTACTAGCGATATAGTTTATTAAAATAAATGAGGATGGTAAAGTAGAATGTGGAAAATAAATCGCTATGACGTAAATGTTACGATACATGCAAGAAGGCGAGACCACTGAGCTCAGTGGGCGAGACTCACATTAGGTTCGTTTGAAGCACCCCATCCTCAGCAACTTATTTTGCATTCCACACCTTCACATTCTTTCGTATATAATATTTACAAGGTTTTAAATATCTACAAGGTTTTTAAATAATGACATAATTGGTATTATTAACAGACATGAGAATACTGGAGTGTAATGCATAGAATAATAATTTGGTGTTTAGGGTCACTCGAAGCACCCTATCCTGAGCAACTTATTTTGCACTCCGCACCTTCACATTCTCTCGTATATAATATTTACAAAGTTTTAAAATATCTACAATTTTTTTAAATACTGACGTAATTGGTATTATTAAGAGACATGAGAATACTGAAGTGTAATGTATAGATGAATAATTCGGATATGAAGAGGTTTACTCACCTGGTTCGCTACCCCATTACAATTTAACAGCCAGGCTCGGTAGGAATCTGCTTCTCAAGAAACAGGGCAGCCCATACCAGCCCCATGTCCAACACACATAATCAGAACAGACAATACTATGAGTAGGGGCTGAGTTTTGTTCCATATGGAGGGTAGTTACACTGCTAGAAGGACGTCG
>JAGKTI010027534.1:316-13228 GCA_018397915.1 Birgus latro | reverse complement strand
CCCTAAAAACAGAGGAGGGGGTCCCTAGTCCCCTCACCCTGCCCCTTTTAGTTGCCTTTTACGACACACAGGGAATACGGTGGCGGAATTCTTCCTAACACAACCTGGCAGTAGTAGTACCACCCCACAGTGCGGCCAGATTGTGAGGGGGGGGGACACAATCTTTCTTTCTTACTGTGCTCTGTTCATCACTTTCTTTTAATCAAACCATACCTATGTGTGATTCTGATATCAGTAGTTATTTCAACAAACATGGGATGAGGCTATGGCACACCTAATGTCTGACTTGGCTCATATCTCTGATTGAGGCAAAAATAATCTTTTTGTTTTTAAAGCATCAAAAACTCAGTTCTTACATCTATCAACCCAACAAAATCATCCACAGGAGTACCCTCTAATTTTTAACAATATTCAGCTCAATCTAGCATCATTTTTAAACATACTTGGGGTTTCATTCTCTCAGGATTTATCTTGGAAAGAATATACTGTATTACCTCTTTTGTTAAATCTGCTTCCAAGAGATCATGAATGCTAGGCTGACTCTGTGCTTTCATTACTCCTGCACAGTTGTTGACTTTATACATTGGTTTTATTCGCCCATGTACAGTACAACTCTTATGTGTCGGGAGGCTCCACACATACAGCTCTTCTCAACAAGGTGTAGTCAAAGGCTTTTTGTCTCATTAACTCTCCTCCTCTTACTGGCTCCCTTCAACCTCTGCCTCTTTGCCGCACTGTTCCACCTTTATCTCTTTTCTACTGCTACTTCAATGGTCACTGCTCCTCTGAACTGTCTGCTTGCATCCAACCATCACTACGGCGGGAGTATAGCACCTGTGTAGCAACAAACTCCCATCCATTTTCTGTCCAGCTCTCTAATGTAAGACTTAACCAATACTCTCACTCCATGTATGCAAAGGTCAACTCTTGAACTGTCTCCCTCTGTCTGTATTTCCTACTGCCTATGACCTCCAGTCTTTCAAACACAGTGTGTCCAGGCATCTCAAAATGAACAGATCTTGAATTTGGCTCTCTGTTATCTTGTTTTTTTTTTTCTTGGAGGGAACAGTTGGTGGGCTCCTGGCCTTTGGTTCCTTCTTTGCATTAAAAAAAAAAAAAAAATGCCAAGACAATGTTTACACAGCCCACACAGGCAATACTGGCCTTTGTGCAGCTGTCACAAGGGATACGTATTTTTGTGCTCTTTCTCTCTCTCTCTCTCTTATTGATTTTCAAGTCATATCCAAAGGTTATAAAAGAACACAATGAAAGAAAATTCAGTAAAAGAGGAAATACACAAGAAATATGTGTCCCTTACCAAATCTGTCCCTCACCCAATTCCTGAGAGATATTTACTTATGCTCAGACAGGTGATTTTTGCCTCTATCCAACAGGCAAAGAAATAGTTTTCCACTCTCTCTCTCTCAAGCCCATCTCCGGTCTCTCTATCATATGTTTCTTTCTTACTGTGCTCTGTTCATCACTTTCTTTTAATCAAACCATACCTATGTGTGATTCTGATACTTACCATAACAATATATACAGTAGGCGCGGAAAGTATTGACGCTTTTTTGCCGACGTCATTCTTTTTCACGTTAAGTGAAGTAGGGTCAATACTACCCTCCCCTGTGATGCGAAATGAGCTGACGCTTTTTCAACGGGAGCTGGCAACCCTGCTTGATAGGTCTGGCACCACAGGAACAGGCTCAGTAATGTTTGGGCAGCCACAGGAGGAGGATTGTCTCTGTGTGTGATGCACCACGAGGGCATGTTTTGACTCAAATAACACAGTTATTTGGTTACCTACCACATTCTCATCATGCCTAAAGTAACCACAAGCAAGGACAAATGTGTGGAAGTGATTACTTTATACAAAGCTGGCCACAAACTCCCATTTATTGCAAATCAGATGGTGTTAGACTGAGGACAGTGCAGAGACTGGTGAAGTGGTTCAAGGACAGTGGGGAGGCCATTCCTCCCACTCCACTTCCCAAGCCTGGAAGACCTCATAAGACAACCTCCAGGACCTGTCAGCTGATCTCAAGGCAAGTTAGCAAGCCTGGAACACCTCGTAAGACAACCTCCAGGACCTGTCAGCTGATCTCAAGGCAAGTTAGCAAGGATCCAAGGCTAACAGCACGGGATTTAAAAGAAAAGAACCCACAGTTGCTGGCAGATGTGTCCGTCAGAAGTGTGCAGCAACTGTTGCATAACAATCTGGGCTACAGGAGTTTTTGTGCTCGTAAAAAACCACTGCTAACTGCACTTCAGAAGAAAAAGAGAGTAAATTTTTGTAAGAAATACCTTGCCTGGAGTGAGGAGCAATGGAAAACTGTGCTTTGGAGTGATAAGTCAACATTTACTGTCACTGGTACCCCTTCATCACGAGTGTACCGCAAACCAGGCAGTGACCCCCTGGATCCTAAGTACCACCTCCAAGTTTGTTAAATACCCAGCCTCACTCATGGCTTGGGGCTGCTTTACATATTATGGTGTTGGTGAGTTGGCAATTCTACCTGCAAATGAAAAAGTGAACCAGAACAATTATTTGGAGCTCTTATGTGATGTTTTAAGTGACTCTTTTGATAAAACCAAGGCAAGAGTATTTATGCAAGATTCTGCCCCTGCACATGTTGCAAAGTCACTGAAACAGTGGCTAACAGACTGTGAGGTTCCCTTTATTCGAGATTGGCCTGGAAACAGCCCAGATATCAATCCCATTGGGAATTTATGGGCGCACATGAAGCGGCAGCTGCGTAGTATGGACACATCATCTTTGCCTAAACTTGAGGCTGCAGTCAAGCAGCTATGGAGCAGTTTTAGTCCGTCTGTTCTGCAAAACTACGCCATCAGTCTCCCCAGACGCCTTAAGAAGATAATAAAGGTGAAGGGGAATGCCAGCAAATACTAAATTCAATGGTGAGTGTTAATTTATTTGTTTCTCCTTGCTAACCACAAGAATGTTTTCTTTTTTTAAGATGGCGTCAACACTTTCCACACCTACTGTATGTATTAAGTGGGTGTAAACTGATGTAAACAAATCGCCTCCATTGCCCTGTCCAAAGTCATTACAGTCCTGCTCCCAGCTCTCACTCCCCTCTGTCATATACCTCTCCACTCCATCCCTCCATCTCATCCTTGGCCTCCCCTTCCCTCTCCCCCCCTCCACCTCATTCGCATATTTTCTTTTTTGGTCTTTCATTCTCCATCCACCTAAAATACACACTAGATAGGTAAAATCCATCCTAGACAATTTACCAACCAATAAAGCTCCAAGCCCACGTGGAATTCCTCCAACTGTTTTGAAAAAGTGTTCCTGAGAACTTGCCTCTGTTCCAGCTACATTGTTCAGACGATGCATACGTACTTCTTCATTCCCTAATTGGAAAGAAGCCAATATCCACCCAATTCCAAAGAAAGGAAGTTCCTCTGACCCCTGTGATTACAGACCAATAGCCTTTTTTTTTTTTTTTTTTTAATGCAAGGAAGAAGCAACCAAAACCCAGGAGCCTGCAAACTGTTCCTTCCAAGAAAAAACAAAACAATACAAAAGAGAGCCAAACTCAAGATCCGTTCATTTCAAGATGCCTGGACACACTGCATTTGAAAGACTGGATATCATAGGAAGCAAGAAATACAGACAGGGGAGACAGTTCCATAGCTGACCAGTTCCATAAATGCAGGACTAGGAGTAACAGTTAACCCTTGCATTACAGACTTGAACAGAAAAGAGATGAGAGTTTGTTGCTAGACAGGTGCTACACGCCCGTCATAAAGGTGGAGAGATGCAAGCAGACAGTTCAGAGGAGCAGTAACCAATAATGCAGCGACAGAAAAGAGATAAAGATGCAACAGTGCGGCGAAGAGACAGAGGTTGAAGGAAGCCAGTAAGAGGAGGAGAATTAATGAGACAAAAAGCCTCTGACTTCACCTTGTAGAGAAGATCTGTATGTGAGGAACCTCCCCACACATGAGTTATACTCTACACAGGGGCAAATAAAACCTGTGTATAAAGTCAACAACTGTGCAGGGGTAAAGAAGGTACGGAGTCGGTTTAGCACACCTATTCTCTAGGAAGCAGATTTTACAAGAGATGTAATATGATCTTTACAAGATAAGTCCCAAGAGAATGAAATCCCAAGTATGTTTAAGGATGATGCAGGACTGAGCTGGATATTATTAAATATTAGTGGGTACTCCTGTGGAAGATTCTTTCACGCTGATAAGTGTAAGAACTGAATCTTTGATGCATTAAAAACAAAAGATTATTTTTACCCTACTCAGAGATACGTGCCAAGTCAGACATTAGATGTGGTACAGTCTCATCCCTTGTTTGCTGAAGTAACTGCTGAGATGGTCATTGTGGGAACCAAATGGTAAGGTGAAGGGTGGAATCATCAGCGTATGAGTGGACAGGGTCAGATGTACAGCTAAGTTCACTGATGAATAATGGAAGAGAGTTAGTGATAGGAGACAGAGCCCTGCAGAACACCACTGTTGACAGATCTAAGAGAACAATGGCCACCTACAACAGCAGCTACAGAATGACCAGGAAGGAAGCTATAGCTGAAGGCACAGATAAAAGGGTAGACACCAACAGAGGGCAGTTTGGAAAATAAAGATTTATGCCAGACTCGATCGAAAGCCTTTGAGATGTCAAGTGCAATGGCAAAGCTTTCGCCAAAGTCCTGAAAGGAGGGTGACCAGGAGTCTGAAAGGTAGGTGAGAAGATTGCCAGTGGAGAATTCCTGATGGAACCCATACTGATGACCAGAAAGAAGGTTGTGATAAGAAAGATGCTTTAAAATTTATCTATTAAGAACAGACTCAAACACTTTTGAGACAAAGGATGTTAAAGCCACTAGGCAATACTTAAAGGGTTGGGAATGGTCACCCTTCTTTGGGCCTGGCTGAATGAGAGCAAACTTCCAGCGAGAAGGAGAGGTACAAGTTGACAGACAAAGGCAAAAAAGTTTACCTAGGCAGAGTGTAAGCAAAGCAGCACAGTTCCAGAGGACAACAGGAGGGACCCCATCAGGCCCATATGCACTGTATGGCAGAAAATACATCAGCTAATGAAATCTTAATGTCAGCCAGGAGGAAGTCAGAGGGGGAGTGATGGAGGAACAGCACCGGAATCATCTAAGGTGGAACTGGAGAGTGAAGAGATCTGCTTTATCAGTAGAAGAAATGTCTACCAAGCCATCAGAGTAGAAAAGAGGAGGGAAGGATGATGACGTAAAGTTGTTTGAAAGGTTTCTGGCAAGGTGCCAAAAGCAGCAAGAAGAATTCGAGTTGGAGAGTTGGGAGAATTTAGTATGGATAAAATTATTTTAAGCAGAGCAAAGAACAGACTTAGAATGATTCTGGGCAGAAACATGGAGAGAAAAAAGAAAAAAAAAATGTGATTCAGGGGTGGGTTGGCTCCAGTACCTTTTATGGGCCTCACCTTGTGGACAGCATTTGAATAAGCATGATTAAATCATGGCTTTCTTGCATTAGTGAAAGGATATAAGAAAGAAATGTATGCTTTCATGCCAGAGATAATAACCTAAGTAAAACGCGAGGCACACTCAGATGGCTCCCAGCCAAGGAAGCAATAATCATTCCAGGGAAAATCAAAGAAGTACTGCCTGAGGGCCTCCCAATCAGCAGCCCAAAAGTGCCACAACCGACATTTCTTTGGAGGGCCCACAGGCCATACTGGAGTGACAGGACAGGTTATGGTATTAAAGCTGTGATCGGAGAAGCCCAATGGAGAGAATAGATTAACAGCATAAGGAGGTCAGGGATCCAGGAAGGGTGCTGTACAAGCTGCACTAGGTCATTAAGGATAGAAAAGATGTAGTCTTGTTCACCAGGTGGATCAGTGAAAGGAGAGGAGAGCCAAAGGTGGTGGTGAACACTGAAATCTCCTAGAATGGAGATTTCAGAGAAAGGAGAAACTGATAGGATGTGTTCAATCATAGAAGTAAAAAGAATTTTTCATAATCAGTAGAATCAGGGGATAAGAAAACAGCACCAATATATTTAGTCAGAGAATGACAGACAGCTGAATCCAGAGAGTAGAGAATTCTGAAATATCAAGTTCAGGAACACGAGAGCAAGATGTCGTTGCATACATATGCACAACAGCCACCTTTGGCTTTGAAATGAGTATAGAGAAAGAAGGATGATACGAAAAAGGGTTTGCTATCAGTTGCCTCACACAGCTGAGTCTCAGTTAGGAAGAAAAGGTGAGGTTTAGAGGAGGAGAGGTGGTGCTCAACAGAGAGAAAGTTAGAGGAAAGGCCACGAATGTTGCAGAAATGAAGTGAGTCATGTAGTGATTCCAGGCAGCTCGCTGAGTCATCACCGGGAGAGGGGAGGATGGTGGGGGCATTTACAGTCCCCCTCCCCCCCCTGGGGACTCTGAGGCATGGTTATTGGACACCATTTTATTTCTTTAAATCTTGAAAAGGAAGTGTAGTGCGTAATGTGCATGTAGTTTGGTGCTGACAGTTAGAGAAACTTGTACCGGAGAGCATGCTGGCCCACTCTCTGTTTTACTGAAACACTGAAAAATTTCAGCACAGGGGGATGATCAGGAACTACTACCGAGGGCTGATGAAACGGGAGCTCCAGCTCTCCGTCATCAGCTTTCCATCCACCTTGTGAGTACTGCTCTGCTCGACTGGTGTTACAGTCTACTTCTGTGAAATCACATCTTCTCTTGGTAAAGTATTTGAAATTGTAATTAAAAAGCACATAGTTACACACCTTGAATCCAACAATTTAATTGGTGATGGACAATATGGTTCTTGCCATGAAAGATCCACCATTGACATATTCGGTCTTCTGACTCATACCATCCACCAGTCAATTGATCAACATGAAGAAATTCATGCAGTAGCCCTTGATATTTCTAATGCTTTCGACAAAGTGTGGCACCATTCCCGGCTGTCTCAACTCCCTTGCTATGGACTATTATCTTTTGTTCCTCTGATTTTCTCATATCTCAGCAACAGAAAAATAAAAGTACTGTATCTATCAATCTATTGCCAGACGCCTCAATCTCGCAAGGGGTGGCCACAAACAAATTCCCTCCATGTCACACTCTGTCCCCTGCCACTTCACTGCCCTGCTCCCAGCTCACACACCCCTCTCTCATACACCTATCCACTCCATCTCATCCTTAAGCCTCCCTCTCCCCCCTTCCACCTCACTCACATACACTCTCCTTGTCAATCTCTCACTCTCCATCCTCTCCACATGGCCAAACCACCTTAATGTGTTTCTCCTAATGCTTCCTATCACACCTACATCCATGCCACAATGCTCCTTCACTTCCTCATTTGTCAGTCTGTCTCTCTATGTGACTCGACATGCTCCTCTCAAACAACTCATTTCCACTGCTCTCATTCTTGACTTCTGTCCCTCTAACAGGGTGCAAGCTTCAATTCCATATGTTAGAGTTGGTATCACAATACCGTCATGTAGCAGCTTTTTCACTTCCATGCTCACTGCCCTGTTTCTTATCACTGCTTTCAAGGAACCAGCAACCTTCCTTCCCTGCTGCACCCTTTCAAGCACTTCACTCTCCAAACTTCCATCCTTACTCATCACACTACCCAAGTACTTAAATGCACTCACATTCTCCATATCCTCCCCATCCAATCTCATTGTACATTCACTGACTTCACTTCTCTCGAAGACAATCACTTTACTCTTCCCTACATTCTTTACATTCTGTTTCTTACACACTCTCCCAAACTTATCTACCAAGCCTTGCAGCTCCCCTTCGTCTTCACTCAAGAACACAGTATCATCTGCAAACAACAGTACAGGGAGTTTCCAAACAATGCCCTCTCTCACTAGGGCCACTCCAACACCCACTGCCCTACCTTGCATCTCTTGTATAACGCCATCCATATACAGATTGAACAACCATTGAAACATGACACATCCTTGTTTCAAGCCAACCTTCAAATGGGAAAATTCACTCAGTTCACCATCCACATGCACTGCAGCCTTTGCACCATCATACATACTCTTCATGGTCTTCAACAACTTCCCATCTACTCCATATATTCGTAATACTTTCCACAATCCTTGTCTATCCACCCTGTCATATGCTTTCTCTAAATCAATGAAGGCTGCATACAACTTCTTTCCCTTCTCTAGAAACTTTTCCACTAAGGATCTACGAATGAATATCTGGTCCACACAACCTCTTCCCTTCCTAAAACCTCCCTGCTCTTCTCCAACTAATTCCTATGTTATTTCCCTAACTCTGTCAATAAGTATCCTACCATATACTTTTCCTATTACACTAACACGCCAAATGCCCCTATGATTACCACACACTTCTTTTTCCCCTCTTCCGTTGTAGAGGGGAATAATTATACCTGACTTCCAATCCTCCGGGACTCTACCTTCCTCCCAGGCCCAATCTGCACACCTTCTACATCTATTCTATTACTATCTCTCCCCCATGCTTCAGCATTTCACCATACAATCCATCAATTCCTGGGGCTTTCCCCATTTTAACCTTCTCCATGCATTACTTCCACCACTTCCATCCTACTCATGGAAGTGGTGGAAGTAGATGATATATTCCAATTTCCACTCAATTAACGCTGGCATGCCACATGGATCAGTTCTGGCGCCAACCCTCTTCCTAGTTCATATTAATGATCTCTTATCTGTCACCCACAATCCCAGATGACTCAACACTTCACAGTTCATTCACACTCAAACACCCATTTACAATGTTTAATATCTCTAGCTCTCAACTCAGTACAACCACCTCCATAAATCAAGACTTATCTAAGATCAATGAATGGGGACAAAATAACCTTGTCTCATTTAATGCTAGTAAAACCAAATATATACAATTTACTAATAGACAGATACTGCCTGAGTCGTATATTACCTTCGATGCTACTAACATTCCCATCTCCAAAAGTGTTGAAATTCTCAGTGTTTCACTTAACAATGCCCTCAGTTGGACCTCTATATCAAATCACTTGATAAAACTTCCTAAAAAATAACTTGGATTATTGTACAAAGTCTGTAACTTCTTCACTGACGAGCAGTTAGCTATGATAAGAGTCATGTGTGCTCTCAGCTTGAATATCGTTCACCCTTGTGGAATGGATGTGGAGAGGTTGTACTAAAACAACTAGACAAAATTCAGAACAAAGCTGTTGGAATTTTTAATAACCCTGCTATTATAAATAAATTACCTCCCCTACAAGTATGAAGGAATGTCACCTCTCTTGCATTATTTTACAGATACTTTTATGACAAATGCCAAGATGAAGTTGCGTCCATTGTGCTACCTTTCCATGCCTTCCCTCATGGTACACAGACATATGGTAGCGCTCATGACTGGAATGTCACATAGCCATATTGCAGAACTTTTGTCTATCAGAATTCTTTTATTCCACGAACTGCATCTCTCTGGAACTCGCTTCTCCAAGAGTTGTTTCCTCTCAAACTTCAGCCTACAGCTGTTTAAGTCCAACTGTTACAGATATTTTATGAAAGGAGGATGCCAGTAATCTGGCGTATGGATTATTATTTTTTTTAATTCATTCGTTTTTCCTTCCTCTGTTCTGTTATTTATAAAAATAAGGAAAAAAAAGAAAGAAAAGAAAATACTCTCTACATGGCCAAACCACCTCAATGTATTTCCCCTAATGTTTTCTATCACATCCACAACCACAACACAACGTTCCTTCATGTACTCATTTGTCAGTCTGTCTCTCCAGGTAACTCCATATGCTCCTCTCAAATAACTCATTTTCACTGCTCTCACTCTTGACTTGTGTCCTTCCAACAGGGTCCAAGCTTCACTTCCTTAAGTTAGGGTTAGTATCACAATACTGTCATGTGGCAACTTTTTTACTCCCATGCTCACTTCCCTGTTTCTTATTACTGCTTTCAAAGAACCAGCAACCTTTCTTCCCTGCTGTACCCTGTCAAACACTTCACCCTCTAAACTTCCATTCTTACTCATCACACTACCTAAGTCCTCAAATGCACTCACATTTTCAATTTCCTCCTCATCCAGCCTCACTGTACATTCAGTGGCTTCATTTCTCTCAAAAACCACAACTTTACTCTTCCCTACATTCACCTTTAGATTCCATTTCTTACACACTCTCCCAAACTCATTCACCAAGCCTTGCAGTTCCCCTCTGTCTTCACTTAATAATACAGTGTCATCTTCAAACAACAGTACAGGCAGTTTCCAAACACTGCCCTCTATCATTTGGGTCGCTCCAACATCCACTGCCCTACCTTGAAATGGGAAAATTTGAGTAAATGAATCCATACGTTCTGTGCTTTCATTATCGCACAATGAATCATACACTAGATCTGGTAGAAATTATGCACAATAACCAAGGGACTGCTGTACAGTACTTGAGTTGTCCTGACCATGGGAAGGTTAATTGTGACAGTATTAACACTCTCTGGCTCCTATACTCACTCAGCTGAAGATCCTTTTGCACAAGATGGAACAGAATATCAGAGTTTTCCTTACTATAAGACTGTTGAAATATTGAAATAGTCACAATAAATAATGGAAGACATCATCATCATGATCTCATCATAATCCTTATTTCCACCTATGGATGAGGTGATGCAGGTTCCAAAAACAAGGAATAAGAATGCATAAAAATAAAAGCATCAATATCATGCCCATGGAATGGGCAACACAATTATTCAAACATTATTCAAACCCCCTGGAACATGACTCTATCTCAAAATCATAATGACATGCACAGATTTTCAAAAATATTTCTTTAATCCATCTATTCATCATTCCAAACAGCACCATCCCAGCAGAGACATAAAGGTCTGGGGTTGGGCTACCCAGTCCAGACATTTAAGGCACGTGACCAGTGGAATTATGTAAGCAAAAACTTCAAACTCCCATTAGAAATAAACCCTTATTGTACACATCTGCAGAGTCTTTACCCACTAAACCACAAGTCGACAAAACAACTACATGAGGGACGCTAACCCTCCACCAACCCACTTGCTGACAAGCAGGGAACACGTGGGTTGGTTATATGGTTACCATCCAACGTTGTAACGAATTATCACATGAATTATCACATAATGAGTTTGATATAACAGGGGTTCAATGGGGTTGGGGAGGGTGACCTCAACTGCAAAGCCTAAACTGACCTAAAAAAACCTCTGCCATCGACCTGAAGTTTGTCTTATGCCAACACAAGTCGTCACCATGGCCTCCCCTCCCCCCCACAAGATGGGGGACAGTTGGTGGGCCTGGATGACCACTCCACAGTATCATTATTATCATCATCAAATCCTGTGTTCCCCCATGAAGAACGCAGAAGCTCGGGGCTAGGAGAGCTGGTCCTGACATTTAAGATGACAGTGGTTACGGTATCACTTCACTTAACCCTCTGAGATTCCGATGACGATTTTGATTGTCATTTCAAATTCAACCTCAGAGATTCCGATGATGCTTTCAACTGTCATTTTAAGAAAGTTTTAAAAAATATTCACCATAAATCGCCTTTACACGTCATAACAAAGAGACTCGAGCATGACATCAAGGAATGGCTGCTCTATGTGTGGCGGGTACTGCACAGCTGGTCTGACTCATGGCATTCTTTATCACTTTATTCTTGGCAAATATTTTTCTACAGAAGGGTATAAAATTTTTAGTTTTTGCCTAACTCCAACGTCACTTTGACTTTTTATTTTCTTTGTTTTCCTTTTTTGAACACACTATAATGAAGTACAACTATTCAGCTTTAAAATGACACCACAACCAGCGTCCTATCATAAATAGTGTATTTACACCAACCGATCAAGGAAAAAGATTGCGAAGCGAAAATGCAGCTGAGACTAAAGTAAAATTGTGCATCTCTTTCCTATCGCATTACTGTACGATAAAATGGAAAATTACCACAATCTATATATCACTGTAAAGGTAATTTATTGTAGTTTTGCATGGTTTAAGCCAGATTTACATATCTTTATTAGTTTTTTTTTTTTTTTGGCTGAATATTTTTCTACGGCAAAGTTTAAAATTTTTGGTTTTCGCCTAATTTCAACTGGTCATTTCAACATTTTATTTTCTTTGCTCTCCTATTCTGAACATACTACAATAAAGTACAACTATTCTGCTTTAAAATGACACCAAAACCAACATTCTATCATGAAAAGTGTATTTACACAGGGGAATCAAAGAAAAATATAGCACTGCGAAGATGTGGGTCAGCTTGAGAGTGGCTGACTCTAGCACAGACATGATATGCCCGGCCCAGAAATCTGATAGGATTAATATCGCACACTGCATTGTTTAAGTGCTTCCACTGTTGTTTGGCAACAGCAGTGGTGTTTCAGTGGCCTTTCATGCAAAAACATAAAACTAAAGGCAATGACCACAGCCACTGTAAACACTGAGTGGGTATCTTGGCTCAGTCAGCTGTGTTGAGGCCCAAACAGACACTGGTGGCTACGTAATGATGACACGATTTCCAAGTCATAAGTTTCAGTATTTCATAAACAGAACAGTATCACTTCACTTAACATGTTCCGTGCAGTGTCTGTATAAATAAGGACAAACCAACAGTGTCAAAACTACTGAGTCCGTATATATACGGACTAACTCATAGTACCCTAAATTGCCGAGTACTTATATATACAGACTAACTCACCGTACCCTAAACTGCCAAGTCTGTATATATACGGACATGGTTTTCCTCACATTTGCGCAAAATTATTTGAGTCTAACCTCAGTGTGTGACAGAAAAACGCATGACAGACACCCCTCCTCCCCTCCCATACCTTATACCAGTACTGTAAATATATATATATACAGTATATATATATATATATATATATATATATATGTAGTTTGTGTGTTGGGTTTTTTTTTGTTTT
>JAGKTI010027533.1:0-13229 GCA_018397915.1 Birgus latro | reverse complement strand
GGAGTGGGTGAGAATGAGAGGGCGAAAGAGGGAGTGTGTATTGTTGTGAGCAACAGGTGGAAGGAGAATGTAAGAGAGTATGGATCAGTTGGGTCAAGGATTGTGTGGGTAAGAGTGAAAGTTGGACTACAAATGTGGGCAATTGTGTGCGTGTATGCGCCAACGCAAGATCGTGTAAGTAGAGTGAGAGAAGAGTTTTGGACAAATGTGGAAGCCTGCTTGGAAAAGTTTGAAAGGAATGAGAGAGTGTTTCTGATTGGAGATATGAATGGAAAAGTAGGGAATCAGAAGGTAGATGGAGTGGTTGGTGAGTGGGGTGTGCCTGCAGAGATGAATGAGAATGGCAGTGCTTTAGTGGACATTTGTGCCAGGAGGGGGTTGGTGATAGCTAATACCCTCTTCAGGCACAAAATGATCCATAGGTATACATGGCGAGTGTTGAGAAGGGTGGATGATGAACTGAATGAACGAAAGGCGATGACTGACTATGTGTGTGTGGATGAAAGGATGAGAAGCTGTGTAATGGATGCAAGAGTATATAGAGGTTGGGGGAATGGAATTTCTGACCACCACTTGTTGGTGGCCAGGATTAGAATCCAAACAAGATGGAGGAAGAGAAGAAAGGAAGGACAGGAGGAAGTAGTTTTTACAAGGAGGGTAGAAAAGTTACAAGAGGATGGAATAAAGGCCGAATATAAAAGGAAGTGGATTGGGTAAATGTAGATTGGAGCAGATGGGGAACGTGGAAGTTTTGTGCAAGATATTTACAGAAGAATTCTGTGCAGCATGTGAGGTGGTGTGTGGAGTGAAGAGAAGACGAAAGGGGGTTCAGGGAACAGCATGGTGGACTGAAGAGATGAGAGAGGCTGTGGAACAATAGAAGCAAGTAAATGCGTGTAATGAGTGGATGAGGAACAGGGGCGTCGAGGAAGCTGAGAGACGGACGAGAGAGTTTATATGTAGAGAGGAGGAGAGAGGTGAGAAGATTAGTAAGAGAGAGTAAGAAGAGAGTGGATGAGGAATTTGGAAGGAATTTGAGTGCAAAGTGGAGGGAATGTAAGAAAATGTTATGGAAAGAGGTAAAGAGAGCTAGACAGGGTGCCAACGAAGTTAGTAGGGGTGTGAAAGATAAAAATGGTAGATTACTAGTGGAGATGGGAGAAAAAGTGAACAGATGGAGAGAACACTTTAATGAACTGTTGAGCATAGAGAATGAAAGTAATGCAAGTATAAGTGGCTGGGGAATGGCGGGGAAAAGGAGGGTTGTGAGAAGAAAGGAAGAAATCACCAGGATGGAAGTGGTGGAAGCAATGAAGAAAGTTAAAATGGGGAAAGCCCCAGGAATTGATGGAGTGTGTGGTGAAATGCTGAAGCATGGGGGAGAGATAGTAATAGAGTGGATGTGGAAGGTATGCAGATTGGCCTGGGAGGAAGGTAGAGTCCCGGAGGATTGGAAGTCAGGCATAATTATTCCTCTGTACAAAGGAAAAGGGGAAGAAGCAGTGTGTGGTAATCATAGGGGCATTTGCCTTCTTAGTGTAATAGGAAAAATAAATGGTAGGATACTTATTGACAGAGTTAGGGAATTACTGAGGAATTAGTTGGAGAAGAACAGGGAGGTTTTAGGAAGGTAAGAGGTTGTGTAGACCAGATATTCATTCTTAGATCTTTAGTGGAAATGTTTCTAGATAAGGGAAAGAAGTTGTATGCAGCCTTCATGGATTTGGAGAAAGCATATGACAGGGTGGATAGACAAGGATTGTGGAAAGTATTAAGATTATATGGAGTGGATGGGACGTTGTTGAAGGCAGTGAAGAGTATGTATGAGGGTGCTAAAGGTGCAGTACGTGTGGATGGCAAACTGAGTGAATCTTACCATTTAAAGGTTGGATTGAAACTAGGATGTGTCATATCCCCATGGTTGTTCAGTCTGTACATGGATGGGGTTATAAAAGAGATACAAGTACAAGGTCGGACAGTGGATGTTGGAGCGGCCCTAGTGAGAGAGGGCAGTGTTTGGAAACTCCCTGTACTGTTGTTTGCAGATGATACTGTGTTGTTGAGTGAAGACGAAGGGGAGCTGCAAGGCTTGGTAGATGAGTTTGGGAGAGTGTGTAAGAAAAGGAATCTAAAGGTGAATGTAGGGAAGAGTAAAGTGATGGTCTTCGAGAGAAGTGAAGCCAGTGAATGAATGTACAGTGAGACTGGATGGGGAGGATATGGAGAATGTGAGTGCATTTAAGTACTTGCGTAGTGTGATGATTAAGGATGGAAGTCTGGAGGGTGAAGTGCTTGAAAAGGTGCAGCAGGGAAGGAAGGTTGCTGGTTCGTTGAAAGCAGTGATAAGAAACAGGGAAGTGAGCATGGAAGTGAAAAGTTGTTACATGACAGTATTGTGATACCAACTCTAACATATGGAAGTGAAGCTTGGACCCTGTTGGAAGGACAGAAATCAAGAGTGTGAGCAGTGGAAATGAGTTATTTGAGAGGAGCATGTGGAGTCACATGGAAAGACTAACAAATGAGGAAGTGAAGGAACATTGTGGTGTGGATGTGGACGTGATAGGAAGCGTTAGGAGAAACACGTTAAGGTGGTTTGGGCATGTGGAGAGGATGGAGAGTGAAAGACTGACGAGGAGAGTGTAAGTGATGAGGTAGAGGGGGGAGAGGGAGGGGGAGGCCAAGAATGAGATGGAGGGATGGAGTGGAGAGGTATATGAGAGAAGGGGGTGTGAGTTGGGAGCGAGGTAGTGAAATGGCGGGGGACAGAGCGACATGGAGGCGATTTGTTTGTGGGCACCCTGTGCGGGATTGAGGCGTCTGGCAATAGATAGATAGACATTTACGATAGTTGACCTTAATCAAGTGTAAGTATAAAGCTTCATGAAAAAAAAAAATACTTTCATGGTGTCCATTCACTCAAGTGCAAATGCACAATGGTTCTACAGGTTTGCCTGCATCTCTCAACCACTATGGCGGGCGCTTTCTCATCCCTTTCCTGATGCAAAAATCAACCGTTACTCTCAGTCCTTCATGTATGCAACAGGTCAGTTTTGGAACTGTCATCCTCTGTCTGTATTTCCAACTGCCTATGATCTCGTCTTTTAAACAGTGTGTCCAGGCATCTCGAAATGAAAGAATCTTGAATTTGGCTGTTTTTTTTCTTTGTTAAGGAACATTCTTGAGGGCTTCTGGCTTTTAGGTCCTTCTTTCTCGCATTAAAAAATAAATAAATAAAAACATAAAACTAATACAGCAGCAACAGTAGTAGTAGTAGTAGCTTCAAGGTCAACAGAAATGTGAGCCAGGTCATCTGCAGGCTGGAGTTGCCCTTCTCTGGCGATCCACCATCCACTTCCGGGGGACAGGGAGGGAGTTGAAGGATGCCTGAATGACCGAGCAGCAAACCAGCCCGGCTATCTGTGCCATCGCATGAAGGCGTCCTTCTTCATCACTTACAGTAATACACATAGACTAATAACGTTCCAAATATGTAAATTTTCCATGAAAGTGTTCCCCATTTCGACGTAGTTTCAGCAATCAGAAATAAATACCAATAGATATAACAGGAGACCAAATCCCTCTCCGACCCATAAAAATCAACGAACCTTGGCAGCCGAGACTCGCCAAAAAACAAAGATACGAAAAACTTCGATTGACAATTTCCACTGCCTTCTCTATCGCATCTCCTTAGTTCCAACTGCCAACGATGACTCTTTCTCTCCCCCCCCCCCTCTCTCTCTCTCTCAGGCAGAAAGAAAAAAAATAAATTGAATCCTTGGTATCAGTTTTACAATCTTTGAAGGGTAGTTACTGATTCTTAAGAGAGATAGTGACGAGAGTGAGTGAGAGAGGGGGACAGAATTTTAGGGCAATGGATTTTACGAGGCTTCTTGTTATTGCTTTCCCTTGATAGTGAATGTGATTCTCTCTCTTTCTCTCTCTCTCTCTCTCTCTCTCTCTCTCTCAGTAAATTCACCTTCTATGTCAAATACATCAGTGAACGAATTGCCTCTGCAAAATTATTTTTCCATTACCCACAAAGATTTACGTAAGGGAAAATAGTGCTTGCTCAGCTCATATTAAGCTGGCTCTTTCTTCATTCCTCTCTGATATGAAAAGGTGAAACAACTGTAGCAGTAGTAGTAGTAGTCATAGTAGTGGTAGTAGCAGTAGCACAGCTTACACCATCATTATCATCAGCAGCAGCAGCAGTGGTAGTAGTAGTTTTTGCTGTGGTAGTACTGTAGTAGTAGTAGTAGTAGTAGTTGTTGTTGTTGTTGTTAATATTGTTTTTGTTGCCCCCTATTCATGCTGACGTGAACCCGGTGGATAGCAGGCTTAAGATTTCCTTTTCCTGCAGCCATCCTCCATCTTATGGGGGATAGGGAGGAAGTCGTGAAATATTTGGTTAACCAGACAGCTCCACGGCCAGACCTTATTGGTGCCACTACATGAAGGCGTCCCTCTCCAGTGCCAGGGAAAAAGCAAAGGAGAGGGACACTGCAGTATACTGTTAAAGTCTCGATAGGATGCGCAAGATTTCTTTTTACTTCATGAAAGAAATTGCAAGAGTCAGTGAACAGAGGCACCCAGCAGACGTGATCTATGCCGAAAATGTACGCGTGTATCACAGTATCTTCAGTTTTGGCGCTGCATGTAATCTGGGTTAAGCCCCGGATAACAGCATCTCTTATTCTTTGTTAATCCCGACAGACTGCTGGAGTTGCTGTGCTCGGATCTGAATATAATTAGTTTGCGCTGACTGACTAGAGATGGCCAGTGTATGTGTAGTCGATCATCATCATCATCATCATCATCATCCTCTGGCAAGTTTATGTGAAGCGCATCCTCATCACCAGCATCATAATCATCATCATCATCATCATAATCATCACCATCATCATAATCATCATCACCATCATCATAATCATCACCATCATCACAATCATCACCATCATCATCATCATCATAATCATCATCATCAGCATCATCATAATCATCATCACCATCATCACCATCATCACCATCATCATAATCATCATCACCACCTGGTATGTTTATATGAAGTGCATCCTCATCACCATCATGATCACCATCATCATCATCACCACCACCACCACCATCAGCATCATCATCATCAAGATCACCATCATCATCATCATCAAGATCACCATCATCATCATCATCATCATCATCATCATCAAGATCACCATCATCAGCATCATCGTAAGTTTCATCTCCTGGCAAGTTTATTTGAAGTGCATCCTCATCATCATCACCATCATCAGTACCATCATAATCATCATCGTCATCATCATCATCATCATCGTCTGGCAAGTGCATGTGAAGTACATCCTTCTCCTCATCATCATCACCATCATCAGCACCATCATCATCATCATCATCATCGTCATCATCATCATCGTCTGACAAGTGCATGTGAAGTGCATCATCATCATCATCATCATCATCAAGAACTTTATTCCCTTTCTATGGCTGGGATGAAACAGGATCCAGAAATAAGTAATTTCCATTATGATCATCGTTTTTTTCTTCGTAGTTTCCCAACATTTCTCTCTCTCTCTGTCTCTCTCTCTCTCACCACGTTTCCCTACTATCTCCAGCTATCTCCCTCTCTATCTCTCGCCCTCCACTCCGAGCTCTCCAATTTCCAGAGTGGATTTCTAAGGTGGATGATAAGGTAAACTTTTCGGTGGGTGAGGGTCAGGAAAAACTTTAACTATTTTTTCCCCTGAGTTATTTTCCCTTTGCTTTTCTCGCACGTATTTATCTCTTGTTCGCTTTTACACTTTCGACAAAGTTTTGTTTTCCCGTTCTGAATATTTGATGTCCCTCATCCCTTCGTCTCAGTGCTGTCATCCTGGCGTCATCACTTCGTCGTCTCAGTCTGTCTTGCAGCTCATCCCTCCCTTTTTTGACTGCGGATCTGCCTCTCAGTCCTTCATTCTCTCAGTATCATTTCCCTTCTTTAATTTTTTCCTCTTCTCGGTGATGCCATGCATCCCCCATCCCTTCGTCATCTGTCTTGCCTCCCTCATCCCTTTCTGCTCATTGTCGTCTCACCTCAGTCATCCTTTTCTCCTCTCTCGGCTGTCTCGCCTCTCACATCCTTTCAGTGTCATCTTGTCTTCTTCATCCCCACGTCTTCTCAGTGTCTTGCCTTCCGTAACCCTTCCTTCTCTCATTGCAGTTTCACTTTCCTCATCCCTTCCTCTTCTGACAGCTGTCTCTTTTCCCTCATCCTTTCTCTTTCTTCATGTTAACTCATCTCATTTTTCCTCCGTTTTCGCGGAGTTGTCAGTGGCGTCTAGCTTCCTTCATCCCTTCGTCTTCTCCAGGCCTCAAATGAGAACCAGTCAGGGATGATCATTGTTCTTTCCCTTCCAGCTGATTGGTAGATAGGAAAAGAGTCGATTTGTCGTCTGATATTATTCTGATGGTGTTGGCCTGACGGGAGAACGATCGCCAGTTTATGAGATACGTAATAGTTTCTTCATGCTAATATCGACTATTGTAGGTCGAATGATGTGAAGTAAGATTTTTAAAAAGTTGCCTTTATATACAGTATATATTTTTAGTTTTTCTGTGATGTATCTTCAACTTCATATTCCACTGTTGCAAGTCTTACTGTACGGGAAAAGTGGAACCAAGCAAAGTTGACAGACTTAATAACCTCTCAGGTAGTTGGTATTTATTCAATTAAAAGATGTCCATAAGCATTTCATGAGTTAACATCAAGCACCTGTTTCGAAAATTCCCTTCTGAGCTTCGTACAACTGTTCTGTGTTATCAGGACAACTAAACATGAAGGGATAAACAGGCAGGAAGCAATACATGATAACTGCATGCTGCATACAAAACAATGACTCCCGCACCTCCACCCCCACACCTTTACTACCCTCCACCCATACCCCTGATCCGCATCTCTAGCACCTACTACCCACATCCTCACACCCACACCTCTACATTCCACTTACACCCCACTCCTATCCGGCTACCATCCTCCTCACCTGAACCCCCACACCTCTTCCACCCTTCATCCATACCCCCACCTCGGCATCTTCATTATTTTCCATGACCACTTCACCCACCACACCGCCACCACTCTCTCCCATACCCTCACCAACTCATACAAGATGCCCGACTGTTTATCAGCAGGTTCGGGACTCACTGGTTGTACACTGACGGGGTTCGCATTAGTACCTCTTCACTTT
Source organism: Birgus latro (assembly GCA_018397915.1). Classification (NCBI taxonomy): domain Eukaryota; kingdom Metazoa; phylum Arthropoda; class Malacostraca; order Decapoda; family Coenobitidae; genus Birgus; species Birgus latro. The sequence goes on along the minus strand of JAGKTI010027533.1, from coordinate 5,991 downwards.
ATCTTGAGCTGAAAAGGCCATTTCTTCAGCTAGAAGTTAGAGCTGTTGCACGACTGACATTAGAATATGTGGCTAGTCACAGTGAAGTGGTATGGAAAAGATGCAGGGTGTTAGTTTCCCCTTATCTGCCACTGAGCTACGTGAAATAATTTGTAAATGGACACAAATCTGGGCCACGTTAAGATGAAAGGAGTATAGGGGCCGGTTTCACACCTATCGTCCATTGTTAAGACTAAAGTTTGAAGCTTGGCTAGACTGTATGATGACACTGTTTCTCATGTCGTCCATCAGAGCTTCGTACTTCCACTTTAACACCAGATAGTAAGGGGCTCATTTCCCAAACACTGTTAGCTCTGTAGCCTTTTTACTTTCCTGCTTCTGCTTCTTGAACCTCTCACTACATGCATTAATGGGGAAAAGGGTTATGATGATGATAATGATGTAAAGATGGTGTGGTTTATGTGTTAGTGCATCTTGTGGCAGGCAACGCTGTTCGGTACAGGGCCCGGATTCACAGACGTATTAATAATCTCTTCCCTGTCTTAACATTGATCTGTTTTTGCAGGAAGGACAAGGGAAAGAGAGCACAGAGTCTTCTTGTTCTTGCTGAAAAAAAAACTACGGCAGACATTATTGATCGTATGCCTGTTTGTAAATCCGAGCCCTTTAGCTATATTATTAAAACAGAGCGCAAAGGTGTTGACAAGCTTCCAATTCTTGACAGTATTCTGAAACACTTGATGACAGAACATGTGCTGCATTTCCGTATCGTTGCTGATTACACACTGTGATTTGGGAAGGAAGGTAAGCACAACTAACAATTTCAGATGTTCCGTGTATGACCACTGCAGACTTCCTTACACATTCACACAATCAGGTTTCATAATACGGCCAAAATGATTGGCAGAGCTTCCTCAGTTGTATAAAAACAGTGTCACGAGTTCCTACCTTACTTAAAAGTGCGAAATTCCAGTTGGTAGTGTTCTTGTCATAATTTATTGCCACTTTGTTCCCATTTGTACCACTGTGTAAAACAGACTGTTGCATATTTAGCTGTATAATAGCCCCTTTTACTGTTCAATGTCCACTTTTTCCACGATGATACCACGTTAAACTCCTGTCAGCAAGTACACTTGAGGCAGGAAATTACCCCACATTAGAAACAATATTAAATGACTCACACCTATAAAATTATAGTAATTACAAAGCTAAGGTGGCATTAACTCTTCATCTTGTTGATGTTCCATCCATTTTTAACTTGATAATACAAGGCGAATTTGCCGGGTTTAGGAGAGCCCCCTTAACTGAATACTGTCGTGTGCTGGTGGCAAAGATTACGCTGTGAATGAACCTGAGCTGATCTGTTAGGGAAGCACCTTATGAGGACAACCCTATATTGTTAATGTGAAACGTTATGTAGTACCAATAAAAGCTCTATAAAAAACAAAATGTGCTTTCTTATCTTCTATATGCTATAGACATTTTGGCCTATTCAACATTTTGAGATCATCTGACTAAGTCGGGTTGGATGTGAAGGGTTGGAATGAATATAATTTGACCTGAATGGATGCATTTTGCCCTGGATGGTCACGAGTCATTCTGATTAGACTAACCAGGCCCTTAATGGTCCTGAATGGACTTGGATTTGATTTGTCTGAGTCGAACTGGATATGAAAAACCTAATTAACACGAAACATCTTTAATGGACCTAACTGTGCCTGAAATGATCTTACTGAAGCAAAATTGATCTGATTGAATCTGGAGAGATATTCCTTGTTCTTAATGGGTGTGAAAAAGCTGGTATGATCTAAAACAATTAATGCAACTGTTCTTGATGTGGCCTAATTTGACCACTTAATTAATTTGCTCCTATTTAATTTATGCAGGAAAATTATTCACTGTTTTGGACGTCGTCGTGACGCATATGCCAGCTGGCAGTTACGCTGACACGAACAGATTATATGGTCAATCAACCGGCTTGTTTATTTAATTATTGCTATTACCACGCGATTATGTTCAGCTTCGGTGAGGTCTGTGCTGGTGAAGGGGTTACGCACAATATCCATTAACCTCTTCAGTCCAGTATGTGTTTTGTGAATACAAGCTGCCTAGGGCGATGTGATTGACGACCAGACACCTTAACTGTGGGAGATGGTTGGCTCTCACTGTTGTAAGGAGGGTAGTTTGATGGTGAAGAGGTCAAGCTGAGGTAGATTGTCGTGTGGAGAATGAAGTGTGCAGAAAGCGTGTGAAGTGTGATATGTAGAGTAAGGGGTATAAAGTTAAGTGTGTACACTGAAGTTTGTACACAAGTGTGTCAAGTGAAGTGTGCAACGTGAAGTATTTATGGTCTATATGGAAACGCGTATAATGAAAATATGGAGTGAAGATGCAGGCTGAATTGTGGTCAGTGAACAGTGTAGACTGGTGTGTAAGATGATGTTGTATCTAGTGAAGTGTTAGCATAGTAAAGTCTGCTGTGTAAAGTGTGTAGGGTGACGTGTGTAGCATGAAATATATGGAGCCTATGAAGTAAAAGGTTTAAAGCGTGCAAGAAGTGTACAGAGTACAGTGTGTTGATGAAGTGTGAGAAGTAAAGTGTGTAGTATGTCGAGTGAAGTGTGTTGAGTGAAGCGTGTAGAATGAGCCATGTAGAGTTAAATGAGTAAAGTGAAGTGCGTAGAGCGAAATATGTAGCGTGAAGACTAAAGTGTGTAGAGTGAAGTATGTAGAGTGAAGTGTGTAGAGTGTACATTGAGAAGTATGTAGTGTGCATAGTGAAGAGTGTCGAGTGCAATGTACTGAGTGAACTGAAAAAGCGTGACGTGTGTTGAATGTAGAGCGTAGTGTTTGAAGACAAAAAGCGTGAAATGTGTTGAATGTAGAGTGTAGTGTTTGCAGTGAGAAAGCGTGACGTGTGTTGAATGTAGAGTGTAGTGTTTGAAGTGAAAAAGCGTGAAGTGTGTTGAGTGTAGAGTGTAGTGTTTGAAGTGAAAGAGCGTGACGTGTATTGAATGTAGTGTAGTGTTTGAAGTGAAAAAGCGTGAAGTGTGTTGAGTGTAGAGTGTAGTGTTTGAAGTGAAGTATATATAATGAAAGGGTAGAATAAAGTGTGTTCAGTGTATAGAGTGCAGTGTTTGAGGTGAGGCGTGTATAATGAAGGAGTTGAGTGAAAGTGTGTAGCATGAATTAGGCAGCCTGAAAAGGCAGAGTGGAGTATGCAAAGTGTAGTGTTAAAGTGTACATCAATATCGTATACTGTAATGCAAAATGTAAAGTAGAGTCAGCATAATACAGAATAAATGGTACAGCTCAGGGCGCATAGAAAGCGTGCTACAGATTCCTCAATACAGAATGGAGGACAGTGATAACTGAAGCAGAGTAAAGCATCAGGTATTGGGAATCAAACAGTGAATGTGGCGTTGAATATTTAAGGTGTCGTAAGTTGCAGGAAGTTATATACAAGTATGGCCCCTGGTGGTCTAATGGTTAGGGTGACAGCCCTATCAGGCGCGTAGGTCTAATATCCAAAAGGTGGCACGAGGTTTTTGGATTTATGCAGTGTCATTAAGGGAAAAAGCTGGTTATCTACTTTCATATGTACTGGACTACGGCAGCCTGGAGTCGGGTCCCTACACCTTAAAGCATGTAATATGGGTTTCGCTGTTACCGGTATTTAATGTAAATTTACACGATTTATAAAACAGGTATGAGATTACATTTAACTAAGCAGGAAGTTAGGCATTAGTAAATTAAAGCGAACAGATGTACTAAGACCGTATGATTATACTTAGCACTGCAGTATATTATGCATTAACTTACATATGCTTCAATTATGCGATTATAATTATCTAGCACAGCAGTAAGTTGGTGCTGGTGAGGGACACCTTCATGTCGTGGCACCGATATAGCCGGGTGGCTCCATTTCCTGGCTTTACAAACGTCCCTCAACCACTTGCCTATAACTCGAAAGGAAGATGGTAAACTGCAGATCACCTTGAGTCTGCACTTCACTGGGTTCACATTTCAGATGAGCCTGGGGCCACAACAGCGACATAGCAGTAAATTATGAATAAGTAAAGCAAATGAATGTACACTTTGAGTCAAAAGTTCTTTCACACCCCCTCGAAACCGTGAAAACCAAATAATATCTTACTTACTAACTTGTAATATTCAAGTGGGTTGGAAAGGTTGATGTTTCTTTTCGTTAGTTCGGAGCCTTAGATGTCGATTGTCCATGGAGAGCCAGTATTAACGAGTACATCAGGAATAGGATAACATGAGATTTGGTACAAAGCGATAAGAAAGGAGACAGATGAAAGAAAATGAAAACAGTAGAGACAAAAACAACTTGACAAAATAGTTAGCGAATATTGCACAATGGTGAAAACCGGACTGGCATATTGCAACACTGGGGTCAATACGTGCACAGAGAGAGAGAGAGAGTTGGGGGGGGGGAAGACATACCGCCATACGATGTTACCCAACTTAGAATGAGTCATAGGAGCCAGAGAGCATGAATACTGATATCATTTACTCTCATGGTCGGGACAGCCCTAGCATTCTATTCCATCTGGCTCCAGACGATTTTGTTCAGCTGAGAGTGAGTCACAGGAGCATGAGAGTGTTAACCCTCAGTTTTCGACGGTCAGCCTACATACCCAATCACCTGCTTACTCTCTTTCTCCATTACTCTTCTCTGTCTTACTGTTTTGCTATGTAATCTCTTATGACACGCTTAGCTGAACAAAATCGCCTGTAATGAAGCAATGTACAGCAGGTGATATAGTGCGATAATGGGCGGGTTTATGGAGACAGTATTAACACCCTCAGGCTCTTACGACTCACCCTCAGCTGAATAAAATCGTCCGGTGCCAGCCCGAATGCAGTACTAGAGTTGATGCTACCATGACAGGGTTAATGGATACCGTATCAAATGAGTTCACGGTGACATTATTAACACTCTCAGGTCTTTATATTCACCCCCAGCTGAATACACTGGTGTGGATGTAGCCTGAATTAAAATACCCAGGTGTGTCCACGGCAGCAAAAGGTTGACAGACTTGCCATAAGTGATGGAGAGGGACGCCTTCAGGGAGTGGCATATTACCAGCCGGCTCCACTACCCGGGAATACAAATGTTACTTAGCACCTTCCCTGTCCCCCCGAAAAAGGGTGGTGGACACTACCCGGGAATACAAATGTTACTTAGCACCTTCCCTGTCCCCCCGAAAAAGGGTGGTGGACTGGAGAAGGAAAAATTCAACCTGTAGTCCACCGGGTTCACGTCCAGATGAACCTAGCAAAACAACAATGACAAGAAATTTCTCCTCGTTTCCCGCAAATTTCCAAGGCTTCATAAGCAACAGGTGAGATCCATTTGCGATGTGCACTCTGATGATTGATCTACTTTGATTTTTCATTTCCTTTTCGTTTCCTTTAATAGCTAGGATATGTTGTTGTTGCTGTTGGTGGTGGTGGTAGTAGTGATAAGGGTGTTGATGATGATGATGATTCAGTCCACTGATCTACTTACCTACCTACCCACATACTATATACAGCTTGTCTTTAGCCCACTAACATGTCCACTTTTGTTCCGCACTCCTTTTTACACATACTGACCCATCGACCAAGCTCTTATCTCGTGTCCTACTAACCTGCATACCTACCCACATATCTGTTTACCACTGAGTTCCATCATCCTGCGATACTGTCCTGCTAACCTAACTCTATCTGTCAACTGCAAGGCTCCATTAACACCTGCCTACCTGTGTATCTCTTACCTGCCTACCTACATACTTGCCTACCATATCTTCCCATCAGTCTATCTACTTACCTCCCAACCTACCTACCTCCAAGTGTGTGTGTAAGTGTGTTTATATCACCAGTCATGCAATAACAGTTCTAATGACCTACATCCCTCACCTCCCTCTGTGAAAATTGCTGTGTGTGTGTGTGTGTGTGTGTGTGTGTGTGTGTGTGTGTGTGTGT
>JAGKTI010027532.1:0-13230 GCA_018397915.1 Birgus latro | reverse complement strand
CTCTTGGCGCGATGGTAGATGGTGTCGACCATCATCCACTCACTTGATTTAGTGCTGTCAATGCCTTTCTTCACTTTTGTAATTCTATGTGCCTTCCTCATTCCTACTTCCCCCTTTCCTTTCCGTCACTTTTAATTGGTCCTCTATCCACTTTAAGTGACTCAGTAGCATGAGTGACAAGTCTAGTGGTTTCCTATAACCAGGAAACCATATACAACGCTGGATGGTAACCATATAACCAGATCGCGAACTGAAGTGCAGCCAGTTATGGTGCCCCTGTTAACTGAGTGGAGAAACGCAAATGCGGCATCCACCCAGGAACCCATCCTCCACACTTTTCCCTGCTCCTTACCACAGTGAGGCGCTGTCAGCCCCAAGGGAACACTGGTTCACTGCACTGAACGGCTCTACCAGAACATTTGCTTGCCTGTGGCTGATGAGTCTTCTCGGCCAGACAGAATGGGGGTGCTCAACAGCAACAACAATAACCTCTTGAGTAGTGGAAGGTGGGGCGCCCATCACGATGTGATGCTGCCTACGTGTTTCTTCATTCCTATCATTCTTTTTATGAGTGTCCTTCTTTCTCCCTTCCCATTTTTCTAATCTCTCATGTCACTATTTCTTGCTTTTCTTTCCGCCTCAGATGGCTTGAACTGAGTAACAAACCAAATGGTTTCATGTAACTCAGGAAACCATTTACGACGCTGGGTGGTAACCATATAGCCAAACAACAGGGTGACGTTGAACCTGCTATGGTGCCCCTGTTAACTGGGTGGAGACGCAAATGCAGCGTCCACCCAGGACCCAAACTTCCACAATAATCCATGCGCCTCGCTGTGGTGAGGCGCTAAGCCGCATGAAAACATCGGTTCACTGCACAGGACGGCACACACACACACACACACACACACACACACACACACACTCTCTCTCTCTCTCTCTCTCTCTCTCTCTCTAAATTGCAGTATGTAACAAATTTCCCTAAAAATTCCTGGGGGGGGGACAACCTAGCCCACGACTGGCTACGCCACTGGCAATACCTTATACACAAATGGACGCCTTGTGGTCGAATGGGTTAAGACGCTCCAACCGGATGAGGCCCAAAAGGGTTTATATCCGAGGAGTGGTTGAGGGTTATTTCTTGTACATAATGTTTTTTGAGGGTGAAGTTAGCCGAGGCCCATACACCGAGTTCGTGAGTGCACAAAGTAATCTATACCACATTCAAGTCTTTGAGCACATATACACGTTTGTCTATTTATCTATCTACTGCCAGGCACTTTCATCCCGTAACGGGTGATCTCAAACAAATCTACTCCATGTCGACATGTCCCCTGCCATTTCAATGTCCTTCCTCCAACTAACCCCCCCCTCCTCATCCTTGGTCTCCCCCTCCCTTTTCCCTCTCCACTTCGCTCGCATACACTCCATCGTCCCCACATAACCAAACCGCCTCAGTGTAAGAGTATTTCTCCTAACGTTTTCAATCACATTCACACCACACACCACAACGCTCCTTCAACCTCCTTATTTGTCAGTCTGTCTCTAACTTCACATGTTCCCCCAAGATAACTGACTTCTACTGCTTTCACACTTGACTTGTGACCTTCTAACAAGGTCCAAGTTTCGCTTCCATGCGTTAGACATGCAGCGTACTATGTCTTTTTGCTTTGAAAGACAGAGGGACAGTCTGTAGGCAGAATTATGTTGTCCCTCGGTCATCATCAGAAATTACCTATTTATGATTATATGCGCAAAGACCATGAATGTGGCATACAGTATTAAGTGAAAAGAGTACTTTGTGCTTGTTCGATATTGTTCATAGCACCGATCCCCTGCTCTCTTCATGGGACAGTGAGGCCCTGGGTGTTATATGTTTAAACTCTTTAATTTGCCATTCAGTACAGTCTTCAACAGTTTGAGGAATGATGTAGCTGAAGGCTAATTAGGATTAGAAATATAAAACAGAAAACCAAGGTTTTAAACGAGGCAAATTAAACTTATTCAAGTTCCCCCCTCTTTCCACCAGCGAGCGTAGTGTCCTCTGCCGGCAACGGTATCAACCCCATTCAAAACGTAAACAAATCATCATGGCGCCGCGGAGGAAAAGTGCAAGTGATGGTCCCAGAACACCCAACAACTATGAGTACCTCAAGAGTATTGGGGAGTACAAGAAGACCATCAGGAGGCGGGACACACTCAAATCCTTCAAGTCAAATAAGGTAAGACGGATGTGATAGCCCGAAAAGGCCTCGTCTGGGTGCTTATTGTCCAACGTCTTAAGATGTTTAGATGTGAGTGGCATTTCCTCACCTGTTGTCTTTAGTTTACGTTGTCGAGTGCTGTCTGTTTTAATGTATGAATTTCTCTGGGTACAACGCTAGCGAATTGGTAAACTAGATCGGAAGTGAAAGTAAAAAGATATCGTCTGCAAGAATTCGGAATGGTCAGGTGCATCGGTCTTATTAAAATGTTAAGTTCAGAGCCTCTACTTCTCTTTCCCCATGGTTGTACAGATTTACAGCCTCTAGGAACTTTAAAGAACCTAGATTTTTGCTATAGTGTTACTAAAAATGGTAGTAACTGGTAATTTGCATTTTAATGAATGAATGCAGAGTAAGGGAGATTTAAATGGCGATCGCAGCGCCGAAACAGTGACCCTGTGAAGCGGGAAGTAAGGCAACTAAAGAGAGAAAATTATTAATTCAGGGGTGACTGGCAAATTTTTACTTTTTTTTTTTTTTTTTTACATCTAGTGCTGCCACTACTGCCATCGTGAAAATACTGACAAGAAATACATTTAGTACTGGCATTTAGTACATTTTCCATATTTTTTCTCATATATATATATCCCGTTTGGGATACCTTTGCTAACACGCCTTCATATTTAAGTCAGCCCATTTCCTATCCTGCCCATCCCATCCCAGTCTGTTCGAGCTTTATTTCATCCCGTGCCCGTGTAAAGCAAACTCATCATATTCCAACCCAGTCAGTCTCTATATCTCAGCTTTTCCCATACCATCTCAATATATCCCAGCCTCTCCCATCCTTATCCTAATGTAGCTCAATCCATGCCATTCAGTTTCATGATATTCCGGCTTATTCTACACCATGCCAGTACACGTCAACCTGTTCCAGTAGTCGTCCCATACCATTCCAGCCTGTTCCACCGTATCCCATCCCAGTTTGTCCCAGCATCTCCACTACCATCCCAATATCTCAGGCTGTCCCATCTGATACGAGTTAATATGGGGTCACAGGTGAGTGAGTGAGTTCGGTGCACTCACTCACTACACTTTTATCCACTCACCACACAGTTCACGACTTATACCTCGTCAGTATTAACTCATCACACTGCTGGAGAAACACATGACTAATCAGATCCAACCTATGACGTTTTATTATATCACGAATATCGCTGAACAGTTATATTTACTTCTGAGAGATTCCTTTGTTAATGAGGGGTTAATGAGAGTATTTTAAAAACGTACTCGTATATGAGTTACGAGAGTCCCTCAAGTCAGTGGTTCTTAAACTTTTTCAGGCCTGTACCCCAGGTTCATTCCCAAGTCAACCTGATATCCCATTTCTAATATTGATACTCCTTTCATTTTCGTGTAAAAAGGTTGTTTTGTTTTTATCTGTACCATCACTGAGAACCTGGTCTCGTATACTCGAAATTGTATGTATTTATTTTTTTTCAGGATGCCTTTCTGGATACCCTCAAGAACCCATTTCGATACCCCCCAGTGGTATGAAGGGTGTATCTCTTCTAGATTGAAATCGTCCAACTAAATAATAATAATAATAATGATAATAATAATATAAGATCAGATAAAAGTGAGATTAACAGACGACGGATTTCGCTTATACCCTGGGCCGTATAGGCCTATTCATGGACGCAGGAGACCCTTCTTGGCACGTTAATATTCTCTTTAATGTTATTCAGCCAGACCACATTCGAATCACCCCATTCATTGCGAGATTCTCTCTCGTCTGGCGGTAGAAAAAAATGAAAATAAATAAAGCAGATGTGCAGTTTCTTCATTGTGTATTCAGAGATAACTGAAACTGTATAGGCTACTCAGTCCTATCATATGCCTGCTGATATGAAAGAATTAAAAAATGATATTACTGCATCATTAAAAAAAAAAAAAAACTAGTATCCTGATGTAAAAAAACATATGATCGCAGTGTGGCATTATGTGAAGGTGGTGGTGGTGGTCGTCGTTGTAGTTGTAGTAGTAGTAGCAGCAGTTCGGGTATGAGCCCATTCTACAACATAACACTAGTAGAGACATCTGTCGGTCTTCCCAGTTGTATCGTAAGTTTTGGTTGGGGGCTGACCCCCTTAAAAAAAAAAATGGTGAAAATTGTTTATTTAGTCGAAGATATTATAAAGTAACTAGAGTACTAGACGAACTGACCTGAGAGGTTTCTTTGAAATCCATTTACTCACTTTCCCTTGATTTCTGATCGTTTTTACGTTTGGAAGGGGGCTAACCCCCCCTCCCCACCAGAATCGTTGAGGGAGGAGTAACGCTCTAGAGATACAGAGTTATGGATTAGAGTCCACAGTACTGTGAACATGGACTACAGTATCAAAGCCCTATTTAAGAATTTTTAATTTGGGGAGGGGGTGCCAACCCCCTCATAAGGAGTATGGTTGGAAAATTGTATACAGTGGAAGACCTTCGGCGTAACCAGATGAATACACCTGGGAAGTTTCATTCAAATCCTTCAACAACCTCACACCGAGAGGCTGAATCTCGCACAACGGTATGGAGAGAGTTGCCGAAAATTATACTGAGTCGCAGAAATGATTAATAAATAAATGAAGTAAAAGGCGTTGTAGTACTGTGTAGGCTAATGCTGATTGTTCCTAGCCCATCCACCATTGACATCTGTCTGACGTTGAACAAAATACTTTTATGCTTGCAGTATAAGAGATTTCATGTTGAAGGGTATAAAAGATTCCGGCATCAATAACACACCATACAAGGGAATGTTAAATCTTTCAGTCTCATGGTGTGTTATGTAATTCTGTTTATTGCCAAATGATTATATTCAAAATGAGAAGGCCTACGTTTATTTTTTACATTCCACCACGCAGTTTTATTAAGCATAAGAGAAGGGCGCTGGGAGGCCTCTTAAGCCTACCAGAATACGGCTTTGTCTTGGGTGAACTGCATCCTTACACTGTGCACAATTAAAATCTAATATATTGTGCACTGTTTGGTATTGTAATGACCAGCCGCGCTGCGAAAGGGGTGGTGTGTGTATGTGTATGTGTGTGTGTGTGTGTGTGTTAGAGAGAGAGAGAGGAAATCACCTATGTCTGTGTGAGCATGAGTCCGATTACGCATGTATGTGTGCAACTGCCGATATGGTAACCCGGATGTAAGCTGGTGTGTGTGTGTGTGTGTGTGTGTGTGTGTGTGTGTGTGTGTAGGCAGACGAGGTCTTTCTTATACATCCTTGTCTTATTCTCATATTCTACTCATACCCTTTGACAGGAGCTGCCTAATATGGCTAATCGACCTCCTGCAGTTTCCTCTTTTCTAATGTCAATATGTAAGTAATTTGTGTGTGTGTGTGTGTGTGTGTGTGTGTGTGTGTGTGTGTGTGTGTGTGTGTGTGTGTGGGTGCTTAACTAACAAACTAAATTACCTGTTGCAGGGAGTATGTGATGTTAGACAGCAATTAGTCCACATTCAGCTAATGGTGTGTGTGTGTGTGTGTGTGTATGTGTGTGTGTGTGTGTGTGTGTGTGTGTGTGTGTGTGTGTGTGTGTGTGTTTAGCAAACAGATTAGCCTACTTGTTACAGTGAATATGTGATGTTAGATAGCGATTAGTCCACATTCAAATAATGGTGTATGTGTGTGTGTGTGTGTGCATGTGTGTTCTTACCTAATTGTATCTTTACAGGAATGAGTCAAGCTCGTATTGTCCCGTGTCTTAAATTTATGAATTGTTTTGACACACACTATTTCATTCGGTAGTGCATTCCACTGATCGATTGTCCTACTGGGGAAACAAAATTTCCTTACGTCTTTATCACCTCTCTTTTTATGAGTTTTTTGCAATGTCCTCTTGCTGATACTTTCCCATAGGTTATATATTCATTTATGTCTATTTTCTCTCTCCCTGATATGCATTTATATAGCATAATCATGTCTCCTCTTTTTCTTCTCTCCTGTAGTGTTGGCAGATTCAGTTTTTCTAATCTTTCTTCATAGCTTAGATCCCTTAAGCTTCGTACCCATCATGTAGCAGCCCTTTTGAACTTTTTCAATCTTATCTATGTGTTTCTTGAGATGAGGATTCCAGACTACTGATGCATACTCCAGGGTTGGTCTGATGAAAGATGTTATCTTCTTCAGCATGTTTTCGTTAATGTATGTGAATGCTATTCTTATTTTTGCAAGCAGTGTATACATGTTCCGTACCTTTTCATTTATGTGGTCTGCCAGAGTTAGTCTGTTGATAATCACGCCTGTCCTTCTCTCTTTCTGTTGTACGTAGGGTTTTACTTCCTAATTTATAATCCTAATCAGGTCTTTTCCCGCTTTTACCAAACTTGATTACATGATGCTTGTCCACATTGAATTCCATTTGCCATGTATTACTCCATTCATGAAGTCTATTTAATTCTTCTTGTAGCTCTTTACAAGAGTCTATGTTAGTAATTCTACTTTGTATTTTTGCATCATCAGCAAACATATTTAGGTAGGTTTCATTTCCAATATTATTATCTATGTCATTTATATACACTAAAAACATAATTGGTGCCAGCACTGAGCCCTGTGGAAGTCCGCTAGTCACTTCCCTCCATGATGAGTAATTTCCCCCTTCGTACTGTTCTCATTTCCCTTTTTCTGAGAAAATCTTGCATCCAACAGTACAGTTTGCCTCTGATTCCTCCTTGATGGTACAGTTTCCATAAAAGTCTTTGTTGCGGTACTCTGTCAAAAGCTTTCTTGAAATCTAGATAGATACTGTCCACCCATCTTTCTCTTTTCTGTAATGTTTCCTCAGCTATCTAGATAGATACTGTCCACCCATCCTTCTCTTTTCTGTAATGTTTCTGCAACTCTGTCATAGTGGCTTAATAAATTAGTAACACATGATTTTCCCTTTCTGAAACCAAATTGCCGTTCTGTTATCATATTGTGTTCTTCTAGATGGTTTACCCAAACTTTTCTTACTAGCATTTCCAGTATCTTACTTACAACACTGGTTAGTGATATTGGTCGGTAGTTGAGTGGAGTTTGTCTATTCCCATTCTTGAATCAGGGAACAATGTTTGCTTCCAAATATCTGTTAGTTTACCTTGACCCAAGGATTCCTTGAATATTAACGATAATGGTCAACTTAACTTCTTTGCACATTCATGTAGCACCCAACATGGAATTTCGTCTGGACCATTTGCTTTTCCTTTGTCTAATATACTTAACTCTTCCTGTATTTCTTTTTTAGATATTTGTATGTCTGGTAATATGTCAGGGCTTGCATGTTCCATGTCATCCCTCTCAAAATTATTTTCTTCTGTAAAAACTGATTGGAAATTCTTATTTAGTACTTTATAAATATCTTTCTTTTGTGTATATAAGATCCTTTCATCCGTAATGGATTGTATTTTATCTTTTACTTTGATTTTGCTTCGGATGTAGCTGTAAAATAGCTTCGGTTGATCACTACTTTTGTTAATGATGTCCTCCTCAAAATATTTTTGGACTTCTCTCCTTATTCTTGTGTGTTCATTTCTTGCCTGTTTATAGTTGTTGTATGTCCTCTCACTATTGTGTCTTCTGTATCTATTCCACAAGTCTCTTTTTTCTTTTGATTTTTTACATTGTTTATTAAACCATTTATTTTCATTTGTTTCTTTGTGCTGAGGGATGTAATTTTGGACTCCTAGTTCATAAAGTTCACAGAATTTTCTATATATAACATTTAAATCTTGTCCTCTAAGCTCTTTTTCCCAATCTGTTTCTAAGAAGTATTTCTTTAGGTCATGATAATTGCCCTTTTTGAAGTCAAGGCTCTTTTTGTAACTTTCATTGCTGTTAACTATGTCATATGCAATCCTGAAGTTGCAATTTAATACAGCATGATCGCTTTTGCCGAATGGAGGGTGATACATAATACTGTAATACTGTCAATATCATTTTCTTGCCTAGTAAATATAAGATCTAGTGCTGATGGTACATCAAGTCCTCTTTTTCTGGTACTTTCTTTTACATGTTGTGTTAGGAAAAACTCCTGCACAAGGTCCAGGAGCTTTTGGTCCCAACAGCTTTCCTGGCTTTTTATTTCTGGAGTATTCCAATTTATATTTGTATTGAAATCTCCAGATATTATAATTCTTTCAGATTTCTCTTCCATTCTATGTAGTAATGGCCTTAAACTTTGAATTGTACTCTCTGCCAGGTCTTCATATTCACCTTTTTCCCAAATGTTAGATCTGGGTAGCATGTATAGATTTGCCACAATTATTTTCCCTTCAGACGCATTAATCTGTACTTCGGTCAATTCTGCCTGTGAGGGTATATCTAGTCCTATTTCTTTGACTTGCAGATTTTTCTGTTAATATAATTCCTCCTAGTTTTTTAAAGCTCCTATCTCTTCTCCATATATTATATTCCTCTAGGTTTAGTGGTGTGTGTGTGTGTGTGTGTGTGTGTGTGTGTGTGTGTGTGTGTGTGTGTGTGTGTGTGTGAGAGAGAGAGAAAAAAAAAATTATGTATACGAGAGCATAGGGAAGGGGACTGTGTGTGTATGTGTGTGTGTGTGAGAAAGAGAGAGAAAAAAATTATGCATACGAGAGCATAGGGAAGGGTATTGCGCGCGCGCGTATTTACCTATTTGTAGTATACAGGAATTGAGCTAAGCTCGTGTTGTCCTATCTCCATATCTACATTCATCTAATCTAGTTTTAAATACATGAATGCTTTTCGCCTGCACCACCTCTTTGTCTAAGTCATTCCTAATACTTATGCTTCTGTTCGGGAAACTGAACCTTTTGAGATCATTAAGACATCTACTTTTCCTCAACTTGAAACCATGACCTCTTGTTCTTCCATCATCCAACACAAAAAGATCCTCTCTGTCCACCCTTTCCAGTTCTCTTACATTTCTAAATATCGTGATCAAGTCACCTCTTTCTCTTCTCTCGCGCAGTGTTGGTAGCTTCAGTTTTTCCAATCTCTCCTCGTAGGTGAGGTCCCTTAAACGTGGTATCATCTTCGTTGCCATCCGTTGAACCCTCTTTAGTTTATCAATATGCTTCTTCAAATGAGGTGACCATACCACAGCCGCATACTCAAGTCTCGGTCTTATCATGGTCACTATCAACTCCCTCAACATTTTCTCATCCATATAATTAAAAGCCACTCTCATGTTGGTCAGTAATCTATAAGATCCCCCAATGATTTTGTTTTTATGCTTTTCTGGTGACAAGTTATCCCGAATAATCGCTCCTAAGTCTTTCTCATCTTTTCTTTTACTAATTATCTCATTGCCCATTTTATATGTCCAGTGTGGTCTTCTTTCACTTTTTCCCATTTCTAATATATGACACTTCATGGCATTAAAGTCCATTTTCCAAGTCTGGCTCCAGCTGTGTAGTTTGTCCAAGTCCTCTTGCAGTTCTTCACAACTATCAATACACTTAATATGTTTCATAATTTTAGTATCATCTGCAAACATACCCATGTAACTATTCAAACCCTCTGGCAAATCATTTACATATATCAGAAACATTATTGGGGCCAGGACAGAGCCCTAGGGTACTCCACTAGTCACATTTCTCCATTGTGAAACCTTATCTCTTATTACTGTTCTCATCTGCCTTCCTATCAGATAATCTCCCATCCACTTTAATAGTTTCCCATGCATCCCTCACAATAGTCTCCTATAGGGCACCCTGTCAAATGCTTTCTTAAGATCCAGATAGACACAGTCCGCCCATCCCTCTCTCTCCTGTACGACATCTATTACCCTACTGTAGAAACTTAATAGGTTAGTAATACATGATCTTCCTTCCCTAAAACCAAACTGTCTTGTTGTTATCACTTCATTTTCTTCTAAATACTTTATCCACCTTTTTCTAATATTTTTCTCACAGATTTTACAAACAATACTAGTAAGTAACACAGGTCTATAATTAAGTGGATCCTCCCTATCTCCTTCCTTAAAGATTGGCACAATACTTGCTCTTTTCCAATCTTTAGGTAACTGTCCATTTTCAAGCGAGGTCTTGATGATGACATAAACTGGCCACACTAACTGGTCGGCACATTCCTTCAGGATCCATCCAGCCACACCATCTGGTCCCATTGCTTTTCTCACATCCAAATCCTTCATCAGCTGTAGCACCTCATTCATGTCAACTGTAATTTCGGCCATTCCCATCAGCCTGGGTTCCATTTCAGGCTCCCTAAATTCGTCTTCCAATACATAAACTGACTGCAGCTTGTTGTTCATTATTTCACACAAGTCTTCTTCTCTTTCATATGTTTCATCTCCATCTCTCTGTCGTATTATACTGTCCTTAACTTTCATTTTGCCATTTACAATCTTATAAAATAGTTTTGGCTCGTTTTTACAGTTAGATACAATATCTTTTTCATATTTCCTTTCCTCTTCTCTCCGTACCCTTATATATTCATTTCTTACCTGCTTGTACTCCTCCCAAGCCCTTTCACTATATCTTCTTCTCACTTTATTCCATGCTTTTTTTCTTGCCTCTTGTGCCATCCTACATCTGTTGTTAAACCATTCTTTCTTCCTTTCCATAGCTGCAGAAAATTTTGGGACATAGTAACTCCTGTTTTATATACTTCTGTCAGAAACTCATATTTCTCATCAACATTTGTGATCATATTCATTTTACTCCATTCTACATTTTGGAAAAAGTTCCTCAGGGAAGCAAAGTCTGCCTTCCCATAATTGTATCTATTTTCTCTGTGTTTTTCATCTCTTTCTCCTTCCCTCACTCCTACCACGTCCATCTCAATTACCAGATGATCACTGTTACCAAAGGGGCATTGGTAGGTTTTGTTCCTCACATCATTTGGGTCCTTTGTGAATACTAGGTCGCGCCTGGTTGGTTCGTCGTCACCCTTAATTCTTGTGTTTTCTTTGATCAGTTGGGTTAACATGTTTTCCATTACCAATTCCATTAATTTATTTCCCCATGATTCCTCATTGTTCCCAGCATCCATACTTTCCCAATCTACTTCTCTACAGTTAAAATCTCCCATTAATATTATTCTATTTATTCGTTCAGTTAACATTTTTAGCCTAATAATGGATTCTCTTATTAACTTCGTAATCTTCCTTCGTCCATGCGTGCGTACGTGCATGTGTGTGTGTAAGAGAGAGAGAAAAAATTATGTATACGAGAGCATAGGGAAGGAGACTGTGTGTGTGTGTGTGTGTGTGAGAGAGAGAGAGAGAGAGAGAGAGAGAGAGAGAGAGAGAGAATTTATGTATACGAGAGCATAGGGAAGGGGACTGTGTGTGTGTGTGTGTGTGTGTGTGTGTGTGTGTGTGTGTGTGTGAGAGAGAGAGAGAGAGAAATTGTGTACGAGAGCATAGGGAGGGGGATTGTGTGTGTGTGTGTGTGTGTGTGTTTAGCTGACAGATTAGTCCACAAGTAATAATGATTATGTAATGTTAGATAGCGGTTAGTCCATATTTAAGTAATGGTGTGTGTGTGTGTGTGTGTGTGTGTGTGTGTGTGTGTGTGTGTGTGTGTGTGTGTGTGTGTGTGTGTGTTTAGCTAACAAATTAGTCTGCATGTAATAATGATTATGTGATGTTAGCGGTTAGTCCCCATTTAAGTAATGATGTGTGTGTGTGTGTGTGTGTGTGTGTGTGTGTGTGTGTGAGTTGGCGTGCAGGGGAGCGTGTAAGATGGCCAGCAGTTGGTGTGTGCACGTGGTGGAGTGTGCACGCGTATGAGTGCGTGTGCTCTTGTGTTTCAACCAGTCTGCGTATTGTCAGTTTTAATTTCGAGAACGAGAAGAAAATTTCATTGTAGTGAGAACTAGAAGTAAGGTTTTCACGATGACGGTGTTAGTAAAAAATTCTTGCGACCTACGATTTTATTTAGCTTAGAACCTGTAGTGAACGGACTGCAATGTACTCTTATTTCTGGTATGCAGACACTGTGTTCTGACATTTTATATTTCTCGCTTATAACCACCAGCCGATTTTTACTCAACTGAGGGAAAAATAAACACGGACTGAAGTGGATTTTAACTGTGTTAAACCTTTCACGGCCAGGACAGATTTTTTTTTTTTATCGTGTTTTCGTCAGTTGATTCTTAAATCCCTAGGACTTAAACCCCTCTTTAGCTTATTACTTTGCAGCGGTCACTGTTTTGTTTAATTTTTGATGGTAATAAACTATTTTTGTCAGCTTTGTGGGATATATTTATTATTATTGTTGTTATTGTTATTATTATTACTGACACGGACATTAACAAGTATATAATAGGAAATACATCCCGGTGCTGAAGAAACGTGTGTGTGTGTGTGTGTGTGTGTGATGAATTAGATGGCGTGTTAGCTTCTACACTGCACGAGGTCTTTCACATATTGCACAGTCGTAGCAAAAATAAAGTAAAATATGACATCACTATCGAAAGGGCTGAGGACGCAGGTTAAACGTGGGATGTTTTTAAGAAAAATCTGTTGATGTCTGGTAGAGATGCTAGGACGAAATGTATATTGTTACTGAGTGGTACAGAATGGAGAATGTAAGGGAGTTCAGGTATTTAGGGAGTGCTGTGGATGAAGATGTTGCCGTAGTAGAAAGGATGGGGTGAGGGAAAGGGTGCAACAAGAAAGGAAAGTGGTCGGAGCGTTGAGAGCAATGATAAGACAATAGGCAGCGTGGGAGTAATGAAAGCTTTGCGTGACTGCATATTAATTCCTGCTCTGACGTACAGTAAGTAGTAAAGCGTGAGCGATACTGGTAGGGTGGAAGCCAAGTGAGGTTTGTCGAAATAAGGTATTTTAGATTTCAGATGAACATATGTGAAATGACTTGAAGGGGTTGTTGGTCAAGTAAAATAATTCGGACAGTATGTGGTGTAGAGCTTCATGCATTAGAAAAGGACAAGTGAGATTATTTTGTTGTAGTTAGGCCGTATTGAACAAATGGAAAATGAGAGATGTGAACGATGAGAAAGGGGAGTGTTTAGAAGAGACTGAGA
>JAGKTI010027531.1:0-13231 GCA_018397915.1 Birgus latro | reverse complement strand
AGAATTTACTGAATTGCGTTTTAATGGGGAACTTGTGGTTGCCCCCTGGTGTGATAAATGGAATTAAAGGCAAGAAGCATCTTTCCCCGTCAAAACTTAAGAGTGAAATCAAACAATTACATGAAACAATAGCTTGGATGTGTTAACACTAAAACTTGGTCCAGAGTTTTGAGATTTATTTTAAGATTATGGAAGAGAGAGAAATAGATCTGGTTAACTCTTGTCATGTAGGCTTGTCAGGAACATTAAGTAAAAAATTACCATTAATTATTTGCGTGTTTATTATTCTTATACTTGTTATTCTTATTTTTACTATTATTATGGTGGAGGCGCTCACCATCCACTCACTCAATGTAGTGCTGCTGTGGGTGTCTGCCCTTTCTTCCCTCCTTCCTTCCGTTTCTGTCTTTCTTTCCTTCATTCTTTCCTCTTCCTTCTGCCTGTGGGTGACTTTACACTCCCTCTTCTATCTTTCTTTCCTTCGATATTTCCTCTTCCTTCTGCCTATGGGTGGCTCTACACTGAGTGACAAGCCAAATGGTTTCCTGTACACCAGGAATGCATATACTACGCTCAGTGGCAACCATGTCAGGGGGAAAATGAAGAATATACTTTATATAATGAGTAAATGTGACACCAGATGTCAGGGGGGAAATGATAATGTGTGTGCCTATGGAGGCTAGGAATAACTATCGAGTCGATTATCACGAGAGAATCGACTCGTGAAATCAAGTGGCGATTTCACTTTTATGCTGGCTTACTTCGCCATTTCCTAGAGTCGAGAATTTATAAACTTTCTCAACAGGACACAGCAGAGACTAAACGCTCAAGAAGGCTGTATTACTGTACTGTTGGCCTCTGAGAAAGTTAGTTCACCCCTTAACATTCAATAAATAATAAGAATAATAACAGGATCTTGGCTGAGCCGAACTCCTAGCTGGCACAACGGATTTAAGAATTAATACCAAGAGCTGGCTTAAGTACCAGTCGTGATTAATATAAGGAGTTGTGCTAACTTGGATTAGCAAAAGTTCACTGATATGTGGGGAAATCAAACACGACTGTTACATTTAACAAAGCTCAAGAAAACGAACTGTAAATTTATTCATTACATGAAAATAAATTTACGTTACATGAATCTATTCAAAATCAAAGAAAGGGAAATGCACTCACTCAAGCACTCAAACCAACAGCTAAATAATGCACTAAGCTAAATATCTAAAGAACCTTAAGCCTAGGAAAAACAAAAGAAATACTAGTCAGTGAAGATGAGACCGTCGCTGCTATAGTCGACCACCAGGTTGGTGGGAGATTCTGGAAAACGCCGATACTGAAGGATGTTCGAGATCACTGAGAGGAAATCTATCCGCATTAGGTATCGCAAACCCGCTCTCCGTGACTGCTAAGGGAAGACTAACTCGATGCTGCCCAAAAACAAGGAGCATCGTGTGAAAAGGGCGTGGCCAACTAACGGCCAGCGAGGCAAGTGCAAAGAAATGACAATTCAGACATTATCACTCAAAGGAATGCACCGTCTGAACATAAAGACAGTCACTCGCAAGAGAATGACGAAAGTTTTGAAAACTTGATGCAAATACTGTATAAGTAAACGAGCAGACGGTTAAGAGAATGAGCGAAATCTCATGGGTTTCAGAACTATTCGTCGCTCCCGCAAAATCAATCGATGTCACGATTTACGATACATAATTTCACGAGGTAGGAAATTCGTGACAAACCATATAACCAAATTATGGCACCTAGTGGTTTAGTGGGTAATTAAGGCACTCCCGCCAGATTGAGCCTGTGTAGGTTTATATCCAAGAGATGGTTGGGGTTTATTGCTCATGTAATGCCACTCAGGAATGAGTGAGGCNGGTCACTCTCGTCTTAAATGTCAGGACCAACTTGCCTAGCCCCTGGCTCCTACTCTCCTCATGGGGCAACATAGGACTGGATGATCGATGGATGGATGGGATTATTATTATTATTATTATTATAGACTTGGAGAAAGCACTTGACAGAGTAGATAGGCAAGGTATGTGGAAGGTATTCAGAATAAATGGAGTGGATGGGAAAATGGTGAGTGCTGTGAAGAGTATGTACGAGGGAGCTAGGGCTACGGTGCGAGTGGATGGTGAGCTGAGTTCTTTGATCTAAATATGGGACTGAAACAGGGATGTGTTATGTCTCCATGGCTGTTTAATATATACATGGATGGGGTTGTAAAGGAGGTGCAAGGTAGGGCAGTCGATGTGGGAGTGGCTCTAATGAATGAGGATGAGGTGTGGAAGATTCCTGTGTTTCTGTTTGCTGATGGTACAGTACTGTTGAGTGAAGATGAATGGGAGTTGCAAGGTTTGGTGAATGAATTTGGGACAGTGTGTAAGAAGAGGAATCTGAAAGTTAATGTAAACAAGAGTAAAGTTATGGTGTTTGAGAGGAATGAAGTCACACAATGTACAGTGAGGTTGGATGGTGAGGATATGGAGAGTGTGAGTGCATTCAAGTACTTGGATAGTGTGATGAGTAAGGATGAAAGTTTTGGGGATGAAGTGCTTGAAAGGGTACAGGAGGGAAGGAAGGTTGTTGGTTCACTGAAAGCGGTGATGAGAATTAGGGAGGTGAGTATGGAAGTTAAGAAGTCACTGCATGATAGTATTGTGATCCCTACCTTGACATATGGAAGCGAGGCGTGGACCTTGATAGAGGGTAACAAGTCCAAAGTGAGAGCAGTGGAAATGAGTTACCTGAGAGGAGCATGTGGAGTGACATGGAGGGACAGGTTGACGAATGAAGAAGTGAAAGAACGTTGTGGGGTGGATATGAATGTGACTGAGAAAATTAGGAGAAATACACTGTGGTGGTTTGGACGTGTGGAGAGAATGGAGAATGAAAGACTAAGAGGGTGTATGTAGGTGAAGTGGAGGGAGGGAGAGGGAGGGGGAGACCGAAGATGAGGTGGAGGGATGGAGTTGAGAGGTATATGAGGGAGGGGGATAGTGAGTTGGAGGGAGGGCAGTCAAATGGTGGGTGACAGAGCGACTTGGAGGCGTTTTGTCTGCGGTCACCCTTTGCGGGATTAGGGCGTCGGGCTATCGATAGATAGATAGATTATTATTATTACTATTCCAAAAAATTTAATTTTTCTTTCATTAACAACTTTGTTTACAAAACAAACTTGGGAGATCGCATGAGAGTGAGTACCTGTGTACGCATTTTACTTCTACCATGGAATATACAATAGATGTGAGCTAGATAATGCTGTGAGGCTGACAGTGATGAAAAAGGACACAAATGTACTGTAGAAAGTAATTCACACAAGTAAGATTATAAGCAATATTCTTTCCCCTCATTTATGCACAAAATCTAACGAATGATGTATGAGGCAATTCATGAGGCACTATAGCCGTTGTTCCTTTGGTGGTGATGTCAAGAAATATGTGAAGGAAAAGCATCTAAGGTGACCAGCACTGTATACAGGCCGGTAATGGCGGTATTGTTGGAGCTGATGGAGAGAGGGGAAGGGGATGACGAGGGTAAGGGCGGAAGAATGGAACAAAGGGAAAAAAAGATGCGAAGACAGGGGAAGAGAAGAGGGTTGATGGAAGGGACGGGCCAGGAAATGGTATAGATGTGAAGGGAGAACGGTTAAACTCTCAAAATATTTATACAAAGAGAATAAGTTGGAGGAACTGGAAAGGAGGGGGAGGCTAATGAAAAACAAAGGAAGAGAAAAAAACAAGCAGAGTGGAATTTGTAAGCGATGAAAACAGAGGATCAAGGTAAGTATAGGGGGAGCATATGCTAGAGAGAATGTCAGGAATTTTGAATAATAGGAGATAAAACGGAAACAGGATAACTGCCACATATCGAGGGTAGAAGGATCAGTGAAAGTGTGGGGAAGAGGGATGCAAAACTATATATTACGAGAAATGTTTAAGGACAGAAGCAACAACTGCGAGCATAAACATGGCATTTCTCAACGCTCTCTTTCGATTTGCTGGTATAATATCGTACCTGCTTGTGCTTGTAACTCGTATGAAAAAGTTTACAGAACAGACAAGAAAAAAGGCAGGTTCCAATCGAGGTCGCCCTGTACCGTAACCACTTTATAATATGAAAAGAACACCTGCCCTTATTGGGAACTTGACATTTGGTCGTTACCCGCCCGTCCTTAGGTGTGGTTCTCCGCGCGTCTTCTTATGACTGGGTTGCCGGGGGTTAATAATCTTTTTGTAGGCCAAAAGAATCGAAACGGCTTTTCGAGATACCAGACATGTGCATGCTTAATAGTTTTCAAGCCACTTCAGAAAAAATGACGTGTGGCGATGTTAACCTCGGTCGATAAGAAGAAATGGAACAACACCAAAAAGAAACAGAGGATATAGAATCCCTTTGGAATAAGTACTAACAGACAAATCATGGAAATCTGGGAATTGTTTTATTGAAGGTAGAGAACTGCACATTTCATCATCTCATTGCTGATCAGGTTTGTTAAAGTCTGGTCGTGCCTGATCACATCTATTTCAAGCTTTGAATAATTCTCTGATCAGTGTATTGATCATTATGATGGAAAGCGTTATTCCCTTCTTTAAAAATCAAGTTGAACCAGCTCCGACGACAATGTAGACGTTCATTTTAAGTAGTGAATAGTCTCCTGAAAGACAATGGATGAAAATGCAAATGAAAACTAAAAATCCATTTGCTGACTAAATGTTTCAGCGAGCCTTGTGTGAAAACGTTGGTAGCCATTAAGTGAAGGGTTAGGAGAAGAGTTACTGATAGTGTGGCGGTCGTGCAAGGTGAGGACAGACAGCACGATCCAACTAAATAGTTTATGAAGGGCAGAGTGATCAAAAAAGTCGTCTATTGTTTGATATAACGCGGGTTCGATTCCAGGCTGGGGTAGAGAACAGTCTGGTGAACTAAATATCGTTAAAACAGACTTTACTGGCCTGACACAAGACCCACCGACATGTCGTAAACATCCCCACTATACATTACACTATTCTTAAAGGAGACATTATATACAGTAAGGACGGTGGGCATTAGTGCTGACGTGTGACATGTGCAGCTGTGTTGCACGTACGAGGACTGAAGGACCTCAGGGACATGGCTGTTCAGCCTAAGCTAAGAGTCGAACAAAAAATGTTAAAAGGAATGTAGTATTTATTTGTTTTTTCTCATTAATTTCTTCATAGTTTTGACTCATTGTAATCTCTACCCTTGCTACCTTCAGGTGAATTTATCTGGCTTAAGAAAGACTGAAAATTGTGGGAGACAGACATAGCCTTCTTTAACCCCCTTCATCTCAGATACCTCCCACAAGTTTAATAAAATCGTCTTATCCTGGGCTGATTGGAACACAAAAATAGGTCATCATTCTAGAAGGGTTAAAACACTGTACGTATTGTCAGCTCGATGACCTCCACCCCTCAAAATACAACCTCCTCACTGTCACCTGTATCAATATCGTCATCCTAGTGGGGCGATAATATAATAGCCTGCATTTGTGTGTGTGCGTGTGTGTGTGTGCGTGTGTGTGTGTTCTTATCTTACCGAATTGTTCTTACCTAATTGTGTCTTAACAGGAATAAGTCAAACTCGTACTGTCCTGTGTATTATATCACTTATCATACATATCCTTAAATTTTATGAATTGTTTTGGCACACACTATTTCATTTGGTAGTGCATTCCACTGGTCAGTTGCTTTAATTGGGAAACTGAATTTCCTTACGTCTTCATCACCTCTATTTTTATGCAGTTTTTTGTTGTGTCCTTTTGGTGATGCTTCCCTATAGGTTATATACTCATTTATGTCTATTTTCTCCTTCCCTGAGACACATTTATATAGCATAATTATGTCTCCTCTTTTCCTTCTCTCCTGTAGTGTTGGCAGAATCAGTTTTTCTAGTCTTTCTTCGTAGCTTAGATCCCTTAAGATTGGTACTCATCCTGTAGCAGCCTTTTGAACTTTTTCAGTCTTATCTATGTGTTTCTAGAGATAAGGATTCCATACTACTGATGCATACTCCAGGGTTGGTCTGATGAGTGATGTTATTATCTTTCTCAGCATGTCTCCATTTATGTATGTGAATGCTATTCTCATATTAGCAAGCAGTGTATACATGTTCCGTACCTTCTCACTTATGTGGTCTGCCGGAGATAGTCTGTTATTAGTAATCACTCCCAGGTCCTTCTCTCTTTCTGATATGTGTAGGGTTTTACTTCTTAACTTATAATCCCAATCTGATCTTTTTCCATTTTTACCAAACTTAATTACATGATGCTTGTCCACATTGAATTCCATTTGCCATTTATCGTTCCATTCATGAAGTTTAATTCTTCTTGTAGCTCTCTACAAGTCTGTGTAAGTAATTGTCCATTGTATTCTTGCAACAGCAAACATATTTTGATAGCTTTTATTTCCAATGTTCCTATGTCATTTATATACACTAAAACGTAATTGATGCCAGCACTGTGCCCTGTGGAACTCCGCTGGTCACTTCCTTCCGTGAGTAATTTCCCCTTAGTACTGTTCTCATTTCCCTTTTTCTGAGAAAATCTTGCATCCAACAGTACATGTTGTCTTGGATTCCTCCTTGATGGTACAGTTTCCATAAAAGTCTTTGGTTAAGTACTCTGTCAAATGCTTTCTTGAAGTCTAGATAGATACTGTCCACCCATCCTCCACTTTTCTGTAATGTTTCTACAACTCTGTCATAGTAGCTTAATAGGTTAGTACCACATGATTCTCTCTTTCTAAAACCAAACTGCCTTTCTGTTGTTTACCCAAACTTTTCTTATCAGCTTTTCTAATATCTTACAACACTGATTAGTGAGTGGATTTTGTCTATTACCTTTCTTGAATAGAGGAACAATGTTTGCTTTCTTCCAAATATCAGGTGTTTACCTTGACCCAGGGGTTCCTTGAATATTAAATATATTGGTCTACTTAACTCTTTTGCACATTCATGTAGCACCCAACATGAGATTTCGTCAGGACCATTTGCTTTGGTTTACCTACTGATGTAGCTGTAAAATAGCTTCTGTTAATCACTACTTTTATTTATAATGTCATCCTCAAACGGTCTTTGGGCTTCTGTCTTTATCCGTGTATAATCGTTTCTTGCCTGTTTATAGTTATCATATGCCCTCTCACTATTGTGTCTTCTGTGTCTATTCCACAACAAGTCTCTTTTTCCTTTGGATTCTTTATATTCTGTATTAAACCATTTCCTTTTCTGCTTCTATGTGCTGTGGGATGTAAATTTGGACTCCTATTTCATAAAGTTTATGGAATTTTCTCTATATAACATGTAAATCTTGTCCTCGACGCTCCTTTTCGCAATCTGTTTCAAAGAAGTACTTCTTTAGGTCGTGGTAGTTTCCCTTTTTGCAGTTTAGGCTGTTTTTGTAAATCTAATTACTGTTAACTATGTCATATGCAATTCTGAAGCTGCAATTTAATACTGCATGGTCGCTTTTGTCAAATGGAGGGTGATACATTTTATTGTCAATTTCACTTTCTTGCCTAGTAAATATAAGATCTAGTACTGATGAATCATCAAGTCCTCTTTTTCTGGAGTTTTCCTTTACATGTTGTGTTAGGAAAAAGTCCAGCACAAGGTCCAGGAGCACTGGTACCAACAGCTTTCATGGCTTCTTACATCTAGAGTATTCCAATTTATATTTGTACTGAAATCTCCAGTTAATATAATTCTCTCAGATTTCTCTTCCATTCAATTTGCTCTTAAACTCTGAATTGTACTCTTTCCCAAGTGTTTGTTCTGGGTAGCATGTATGATTTTGCTACGATTGGTTTTCCTTCAGATGTAGTAATTTCTACTGCACTCATTTCTACTTGTGAGATTATATCTAGTTCTGATTCCTTGACTTGTAGACTTCTCTTTGTTAATATCATAATTCTTTTTTTTTTTAATTCCTAGCTCTTCTCCATATATTGTCTTGGGTTTCGTTTGATATCCTTGGGGTTAATTTTCTTTCAGTTATGCAGATAGTATGTGGTTCCTTTTCTTTGGTATAATCTTTCATCTCTGGTAATTTGGATACAATTCTATCTACATTTGAGTACATCAACTTAATCATCTTGTTTACATGCTTGCCATAGCTTGAGTCTACTACCTACCTTTTTTTATATTCCCTTCTGGTTATGTACCACTTTCGTACTTGCATTCCTATTACTTTGTAAAAAAATAAAAATTACTCCTCTCTTCCTCTTATCTTTCCTCGTATTTTGTTTTTGCTTCCTCCTCTTTCTCCTTTAGTGTATTCAATTCCTCTTGAGTTAGGCATCTTTTTATCCATACTTTTTTGAATTCTTCTTTTTCCATGAGTTTGTTGGTATTTTTTAATATTTCCTCTACAGTGTTTGCACTCTGGAATGTTACATGGGCCTTGACTTACTTCTCTCATATTTCCTTAGCCTTTTATGTTCTTCTGTATCTTTCTCACAGATATCCTCTGATACTTGCTGCAGTTTGTTCATTATATTTTCAATCTCCTTTTTGTCCCTTGAGATTCTGTTTTATATTTCTTCACCTAAGCCATCGATTACTTTGGATTTGTTAATCTCTACAGCACCCATGACTAGTTTTGGGTTATTCTTTTTTTAATTTCTTTCATTTCATTTCTTATGCTTTTTTCTTCTACCCTTGTATCTAAATCATTCTTTACTTTCACCATTTCAGGATACGTAGATTGTAACTCATCTTGGTAATTTCTCACCATTTCATTTACCTGTGTTATTTTCTCTTCAGTATTAATACTTGCTTCTTCCACGCTGCTTGCTTGCTTGATTTTCTCCTACAATGTTTCGTCAGGGGAATTTTTTCTTTGTAATTTATGCAGAGAATAAACTCTAGAACCTTTTAAAAATCTCTTCACATCTGTTTTAGTCACCAGAATGTTATTTTTTGGGCAGCCCGATATAATTTTTCAATACTACCCAAGGATGCAGGTGATGTAGGATCATAGTATGTTTCGAAGTAAGCTATTAATTTCCACTGGTATAGACGACCTCACAAGGAGGCTCTTCAACAATGTTTGACCTAATTGCAGTTGTGGGGGAGTTTTTATAGACAAATCAATTAGTAAATACCCAGAAGGTTTATTGATAATGGCTCGCCTGTATATTTCAAGAATATCTGGCACATGTTGTTTACCAAATATCTGATGAGCTAAACATTCCACCTGACCCAAGTCACACATTCGTGGGAGTAAAAAATGTATGGCATTAAGGGATACGTCACGAGAAAAGGAACCTCTCATAAAAAGGTTTTGAGATATTAATACAACACACAGGCTTGAATGATGTCCCTCGATGAAAGCTCAGGTACAATCTGACTTTACATTGCCTTTAAATACAAATCATCTGAGCAGTGATTTTCCTTGTGGATTTGAGTGTACTGAAAGGTCGCTTATATCTCTGTGCACAGAAATATTACGACCAATGACTGGATCATCTTGAAGAGGGTGATAGCTTGAAGAGGGTGATAGCTTACACCACAGATAAATATTTTTAGAAACTTATCTGCATAGAATTTGATGAGTCTAGATATCAGTACAGTTTTTCCTGAGTTTGAAAACCACGTCACAATAGTTCTGGCGGGATCACGAAATATATCGGTAGGTTCTGATGTATAAACATTCTCCGTGGTGTTTGAACACTTACTGAAAGAAAACTAATCTGTCCTCACCTAATAAATAAAATATGAACACTGCAGACGCTGTATTTTTAAATTATCAGTAAAGGTTTTTAGTACAGTATACAGTATGGATCTGCATACAAATTATCTATGAAAAGAATGATACAAACACCCACATAGATCATAACCTAGGAAATATTTTTCAAAACATTTTTTTTTCTCTTTGTCATATAACACAGGACCCTGATTTCTCCTGCAGGGGAAATACTGTCGGGTAACGGAGATGAGTCGTGACCGCCACAGGGATGGAAGCTCCTTCCCATCTCTTTCTTCCTCTTCTTCTTCTTTTTTCTGCCCTGCTTTTACTTGGGCGTCGTTAGTCAAAGGATGACCATAGCTGATTGACTGAGTAGGGGACATATAGTAACGTTTATCTTCATATTCACTCAACCCTCTCTTGTTTACTGCGAGCGTGGTGATATGTCCCTGGTGGTTAGATAAGCTGGTGGCTGTAACATAATGAATCTTATTGGTCCATAGAGGAGTGTCTTTGTATTTTTGATGTTTAAGTTTTTTTTGCCTGTCATAACTAGGAATACCCTTACCATTTATCATCTCTGTACCTGACTGCAAGAGTAAGTAGTATAATTTTGGCTTCAGACAACCTGCTTCAACTATCAGTTTCTCCCCTACCTCACTTTTTAACAGACCCAACTGTCCGTTACGTGCATCACTGTATAAAGGATGCTGGGGACTGAAATTAGATGTATCTTTCCAGTCCACAAGAGGATATCTTTGTAATTCACTGAATATATCTTCACACTTAAGTGAAAATACAAAACTGTCTGTATCTGAGTACACTGCTTTTACTCTTTCCCCATAGTCCTTTTTGAGAACATCATACCAAAAATGACACATCTTCACCTTGGCCAACTCAAGAATTTGAAATCCCACAAACTGGGGATGGGACATTTCTTTAGAGAGGTTGTTATTACTCGATTTTCTTTTAAGGAAATCATTCTTCTGAAGAAAGGATTCCTAAATCTTTCTAGGAATTCTTTCCTCTTTTGGCAAACTTTAGTTTTGGTGGCATATCTCTGGGGATTGAATAAAGTTTTCCCAAACAGTGAATCTGACAAGAGCTTGTACATAGCTTTTTGTCCTTAGTTGAGGCATTATTTCTTAGCTGAATATTTAATGCTATGTAGTCTTTTAAATAGGGTTCCTGTCTAACAATGAACACTGAGATCACTCTAGCTAATCTCAGGCCATGATTTATATATAACTGCAGCAAAAGCAGAGCTATAAGATAGTTGTACTTTGCTGAGTGAGAAGCTACAAGCTTTTGATTAAATTTAAGAGGTTTTTCTACCTTCCTTTAATAATAGCTGTTTAGAATAGGGTGAAAGATTATCGTAAGTTTTTTTTTTTTTCTGTAAGCCCAGGGGAAAATCATCTGTTAACTGAGTAACCTCTACAAACACTCGTGGAGTGTCACACAGATCCCAGAACCCAAACATACCGTTAGTAGGCTGCCTTTCAATTCCCTTATCAAGAAATATTTTCATCTCACTGTCACTAAGCCTCTATATATCACTAGTGGGAAGCGATTCTGTCATTACAGAGGCTTAGAGTGAATTAAAGTCATAATAACATAAAAAAAAAAATTGAAGTATCTCTTGTGGGATCAAAATTTGGGGTGGTGAATTTGTTATTAGGTCTCATGAAGCGGCGAACAACAGTAGTGAAACCACCTTAGATGTTATTCTGATTGAGGTGAATCAAAGACCTATCACTGATGAGCTGAACTTCTATTTTTGAAGATTTCAGCCAGCTATCGAAGCTGAATGAAAAGAGGGAGACATAATTATCTATAACTAAACGATATTGTTGCTGCAGAGTTCTACGCTAGTCCGTGAAAGTATCGGCTAGTATACCACAGTCTGCTTCAAGGTACAGAATGAGATTGTTCTTCAAACTAGAGCAACCTGCCATTGACCAAACTTTTGATGCATGATCATACTCTTTCTCTGTAATGCAGCGTCCTTTTAATGAACTGCAAAATGCTCAATGGGTGGTAAGCTATGATCTTCAAGCCTATCAGTCTCAGAAAGATATTCACGTGAAAATACTTGCTTCCCAGAAATTAGCATTTCTTTTAAGGATTCATCTATTTCTCCAAGCATTTCCTTAGTGAATCTGAGAGAATTTCCAGACTGGATGTGTACCTTAGCCAAATCAGCAAGACTCCCACTCATAAAAATCCACAACTATCGATGGATCTCAGCTTCCCAATATCAACCTTAAAAAAACTTTTGTTTGCAAAGCAGGTTAATGGGGAGGTTTTGATTCATTTCCTTAATGACTAACCCTAAATCATAAGACATTATGAGCAATGGTAATTAGTCTGTTAGAGTTCTCTTTTATTTTGCATATTACATTTCCTACACAGAGCCCGTACATAATTGTTAAATTCCTTATAGTGGACATGTTGTCTGTGTTTGTCACTACCATTAACAGATGGTGTCTCACATAACTGACACATCATTTGCCGTTGAAAGTTTTCCTCATCCTCGTCCGTCATATGGATGGGAAATTTGTGGGAGGTCTGTAACCGCTCATAAGAGAGGGTTACTTTATCTATGAACTGTGTGGCTGCATCGGGTCCAACATATTTATATGAATCTACTAAATTAACATCTCTATCCACAATGACATAGGCATATGCAACAGCGTGATGTGTATTGAATATATGATCCTTATCACCCCAATCCTTCAGCTAGGCTTCAAAATTATAGAAGCACACAAAATCAGGGGACACTGTTTTCCACCAATTTTTATTTTTAATGGTGGAACCTGGCTCAGGAATTACTTCTTTCTGTCGGGAGAAGCAGTATTGTGAATGTGAAACCTTCTCCTCCTTCCCAGTAAATTCCGAAAAGCACACTTCACAGAAAAAGGGATTCATAGGTTGACGTTTATGTAGAAAAGCCCCGAAGAAATTTCCTTAAATCTTTTATCAGACATCAGTGTTTGTCTAATAAAAGTTAATTTATTCTGTCCTTATACTTCTTGCTCCCTATTCTGACTACAGCCAATTCGTAGGGATGATAACCGTTCAAGCTATAAATATTAATACTTAATTGATTTTGAGTTTCTAACTGATCAAGGGAGTACCAAGAAATCTCTTTCCCTCGAGAAAACTTTATCAAAGTCCTACATTTTTCCCATGAATCGACTCGACGCTGCATATCCCTCCATTTATTATGGACAGAAAATATCTTATGAGTAGCCAAGCACTGTACTATACAAGCATCTTTATCTACTCCTGTTATAGGTCGAGGATTCAATATCTGGTTGCATCCTCTTACTCTTGTGGGGAATTCTACATATGTATTATTGCGGCCAGGTGTTGTTATCCACCCTGGTCCAGCCAACCCGTGTATGTGGCAGGTTCATATACACGATCACAGAAGTTGCCTTCGATGCATTTCTGTCGAAAATTATCCCTTCAGCTTAGGGCTTGTACTAATGGATAAAGCAATAGCAATACTAATTTGAA